>JAGTTH010000659.1:0-68813 GCA_022606485.1 Agraylea sexmaculata
GCAATGAGAAAAAAAAGATTATTTGTTACATACTTAAAATATTTTAACTTCAACTAAAAACATGTTCTATTAAATAATATTACCATTCTTATCAACAACGCACTGATTAAGGGCTTTTTCACACTATTTTTATATGATAATTGAAATTATAGTTTTTCGGTGTGACCAATCACAGACTTCGGGTTTAATTATGTCTAAAATTGAGATTTGCTCTATCACCATAAGAAATACATAGTAATTGCACAATTTCAAGAGATACCGTTGTATTTTGTGGGAAAATTATTTATAATTAAAGCATAACCTGATTTTTCTCAATATGTATTTAATTTTTTTTTAACAAACCTGATTAGAAATAAACCTATTATAATATTTCTAAATTTGTGACACACTGTGTTTTTTATTTATAATGTTTGTAGTGCAAATACCAAACATAAAATGTGCTCAAATGCGAGATACTTTCCCATGCAATGTAATAAATATCTTATTGTGTGACGATTTCCAATCAAAGCCGTTTTTGGAGTAACTTAGTTTGGGTTTTCGCATGAATTTATTGTTAAATTAATTTTCAACGAGTGCCTTATTTTGTTCGAAAATGTCTAGTTTGACATTTTCTCTATAATCATGAAAAACAAGGAGTATATTAATGAGAAAAAGTATCTTTTGGTGATTGATTTATATGGGAAAACGACGATTATTGTGTGTGTTTTTCTTTACAATGATATCCCCCCAAGCTTAAAAAAAAGTTTATATTTTTTTAAGGTTAAATAATAATTTGAAATATATTTTTAGTAGGTTAAATCTGCGATAAGACAATTCCTGGTAATGTTCCACTATCAGTCAAACGAACATTGTATAATATCCCATGAAATTCATATTATTTATAATAAAGATAACCGATTTCATACACGTGTTAAGTTTATTGACACCACAAATTATTTGTCAAATTAAATGTGTATTGATTTGGAATAATCCTGGAAAATAAATCGCCTAATTTCACCTAATCATCTGGTGCAGGATTCGAACCTGCGTCTCTTGATTTGATACCAGTTGTTCTGACCACCAAGCTAACGAAACTTTTAAAATAGTGCTTTAATATAGTACATTATAATGATGGGTGGTTATTAATACAAAAACGTGTCTATGAAAAATCAATTAATGAGTTAAATATGCAGTTTTACTCTTAATTGTAACGTAATTTGTATTTATATCAGAAGCTTGTTTATAAATATATTGTATGGAAACTTATAATAAGAAATGTTTACATTAAATGAAAGCCAAACCTATATAAAATATTAGCTTCAAAATATACAATGATATATCATTACAAAGAGAAACACTAAAATTCTAATTAATTTTTTTCTCTCTTTGAAAACTGTCGATTGGCATATACTTTTTTTGTGTTATATACACATCCAATTGATTAAAATAAAAATAAATTATCACTTCTTACCTTACATTCTACAAACGGATTTGTTGATTATGTTTGGATAAGCCAGAAAGTAATTTCGGTTTAATAAATTTGTTGTTTTTTTTCGCTCCAGGCAAACTGTAAAATTGTAGAAACGTTTTGTATTAATAACCCACCCATTTTTTTTATTTATAAACACAGCCGTTGTTTAGTCAAAAATATACATATTTTCTTGATAATCTTGAACCGTGTAATTTGTTAAATCTCTAATTTGATTTTTAGTGGTTATTGACTGTTGGGATGATTTATGGTTTCAGTAGAAATAATTAAGAAACTCACTTTACAGAAAATGTGTATGTAGTTAATGATTTTGGTTTCACAACGACAATATGTTAGAAATAAATAAACCAATAACAGCGAGACAGAAATCTATTTTTCTCGCAAATTGTGTATTATTTGTATGCTGTATAATTTTTCATTTAAATGATGGATGTAATCTAAACGTGTTGTTTGTTGGCGGTGGCTAAAGGTTTTTTGTATGTAAATCGCCCAGTTTTGCGTCTGTAAAGTGCCTTCCCGTCAACAACTAAAGTCTTTTATCCTCTATAAAAAGGATTTTCAGTCAATTTTTCTCGTAGCAAGTGCCTGAAGAGTTTCGTCTTCACTTTTACATTCTGCCATTTGTACACGTCAATGTGCGTTTACCTGCTCTATTCTATTTTGCTCCACTTTCAAGACCGTGTGACTTGATCCCTACAATACGTCTCTTAACATTTGCTCTTTCAAGTGTAAATATCCTTATAAAATATTGCGCATTTTATTTGTTTAAACACGGATATAATAATTTCATTATCTATTCAAAATTATAATAATACGTCATGTTTTTTGCATTCATAGGTTTTCCCGTTTATCAGTACATATTAATTTAACAATACACTCATAAATATTCACGACTAAAGCCATTATAACTATTCAAGTTACACAAGAAGACTTAATAATTGTCTAAATAATTTATCACTAAAGTGCAGCGCAGACATGATTGCTCCTTGATGTTTCTCATATCTCCGCCAATGAGAGGAGTGTAATTAAATTCGAGCGCCAATCAGTGTCAAGCGATCTTTCTCTCATCGGCAGAAATGTCTGTGCCGCGCCTTGGTTAGGGAAAACATTCGCTTTCATCCGATTTAATTTAAAAATTACTAAAATCAATTTTTTTTTGTATGTATGTGTATTTACTATAAATACAATAAAAAAGGTCTACTATTTGTGAAATACACCGCAATTATAATACCAATCACAATCGTTTGTGGTAGATTAATTCGCTTCTGCACTTGATCTACAACGTATAATAAAAATCAACAATGGGGCCTAGAAAAATTTCCACACACTCTCGATAGATTATTTATCAAAATTAAGACGTGCGTAAAAGCGAGTTAATTTATCGTCGCAAGAAAAATATATTCTTTATTTGTAGAATTATGTTAACGTAGTAGTAATGTTAAGTGATTGATTGCAACCAATCAGAGACATTCGCGAGCTAATTTTGTTGATTGATTTATTTATGTTAAATACCATCATTTTTCGTCTTCCTCCTCTTCTCCAGATAAAATACAAACTCTGTGATTGTATGCAATTTTATTTACATAAAATATTAATGGAAATTAACATGACCATTTTTTAGATATTTTTAATAATCACACTGATTTTTATATGAAATTTCAAGGCTAACCGATTGAAATAAAGATACGTATTTTGCTATACTTATTTGTGAAAAATGAATTTTTATCTTGATTTGATTGTGATTTATTGGTGTATTGTGTTTTTGGCTTCAGATGCAAAAAATAGGGCGTATAGAATAGAAGAAGGCAGTAGTGCAAGTATTTTAAATAAAATTCTGATAATCGTTTTTTATTAAAATAGAATAAAGACGTTATATTTTCACACCATAAATTGTAAAAGGACGTGTAAAATGGTGTGAAAGTTATTTATTTATTCTGTACACTTTCACCGCCCAGCCATATATAACAAGTGTTTTCAAAATATCAACTAATAAATTCAAAAGAATCAACCTTTTATAAATGAAAAATTACGTTGAAACTATAATTAATGATCGACATATTGAATAATGTGTTTATTATTATATTTATTGAACCGGCATGGAATGTGTAGTGTAATGAAACACGTCTTTTTTAAAAACGTTCACCGAATGACTTTTTTCCTCGACAGATGGTATCCATATTATATTTAATAAATACAAACTTTATTTCAAAATACTGTAATTTTATAATAATGCTCATTTGTTGTAGATGAGAATCTACTTCTTGCTCCATATCATTTGCGGTGGCGTTTTAGCATTATTATATTTTTATTAAAATGCATTTTTTACATTATTAAGTGTAAGTTAAGATATATATCCATTACGGCTTACAGAATACATGTGTTTATCCTTCATTGTATATTTCCGTTATATTCAAAAGATAATATTTTATCTGTGTTGAATGGTGAGTTTATTGTGAATTCGGAAAAGCCTTATTGTATTTCAATGAGCTTTTAGTTGATATTCTATCATTTTGTAACTATAAAGTATATAAAGAAATAATTTATGTAATACCTTATAATCTAGAATTATATATGAACTAGATGGTAATAAGATATTTGATTAGACACAATGTTAGGTTAGGTGAAATTGTATCTTTCGTTATTATTTGACATTTTATAAAAATATAACGAAAAATGTTATATCTACTTAAAATTGTCACGTTGTTATTTGCAATGATTTATATATTAATACACGTAACAGTGAATCTACATATTCTTACTGACAATATAAATTCATTGTAATTGATACCATGTATAAATCTAAAGATGTCGGACCATTTAGGCGAGTCTGAATGAGACCACATTAATTGTTTAACACCTTAAATGTCAGTTCGTATGAATTCTCAATAGATGTGTACATCGTTCTTCAATATTGTTATTTATACGCTGTTAATCACCTAGATTGTAGTGTTGCCACAGTCACTCATCTGCTTGGTCCGCCATATTGATATTTATACATCCAGATGTATGGCCTACTATACTATACTATACTATACTATAACAAACAATTATTATGTTTGTATTTTTATGTAGAATGTTGAAATAAGAACAATAATTATTTATAAATATATAAATATTTTGGATGTTATTTTTTATTAAGAGAAAACAGTTATTCCTACACCTCTGATCTCCTAATCTTTTTTTTATACACAACAACGTGTTAATTGTTTATCGGTGGTCTTAACTATTACTAGTTACACAGGTCACCGACTTAATAATCAATATTTACCTTACAATATATGAAATCAGAGTAAACCTGGATCATCATGATCGATCGTGAATTTATTAATATTATTCCCAATCTTCCAGTCGTAATAACCGATCAAATCAATTTAAAAAAAAAATTGAGTTGAGCAAGATTTAAACCCATGACCACAGTATTTGAAGTTATTTCAGATTAGGTGATGTGGAGTGACTGCGGTTTATTATTAGTAGTGTAATAATTATGCTAGACACTAACAGGTGATCTTTTTTTGTCGATACCCCACTTCCGTGCTGAATAGTTTTCAGTGAATTGGCTGAAATATATATATGTATGTATGTACACGGTTATAGGGCAGTAAAATATCTTGGTCGGATGCTTTTGGCAGTTTGCACGTATGGAGATTTGATTGTAAACGTATGGTTTTTGTGATGCGGAATGTAGTGAAACTAGCATCGAGTGCGATTCAAAATTCGTCGACATAATAATTTGGTGTATGTGTGTGGCTTTTTGCCAATTCTGTTCTTTGGCGTGTGGTTTTTGTTGGTGATGCATGGGAATAAAATAAACAAAGCCGCTTGTTTTTTAATCGCGACCCGTCTCCGCTTTCAAATGCACTACAAACTTTGCTTTACTTTATAAACCCTACACTCTTTTGTTGTTAGCTTTTGCCAGTGCATACATACATATTATAATGTAATGTCTAAATGCATTCAACAGATTTTATGTGTTATTACATTTACAAACAACTTGAATGACGATTACATTGCTTTCGTATGAACGTTTACAATACGAAATAGTTTCCCTGACATTTATTTACACTCCGAGGAGCTTTTTATATTTTAGAAAGGGTCTTTTTAAGAGGGGTTTTTTATACACAATAACGTATTAATTGTCTGTCGGTGATCTTAACTATTACTAGTTACACAGGTCACCGACTTAATAATCAGTATTTACCTTACAATCCAGGAAATCAGAGTAAACCTGGATCAAGACGATCGATCGGGATTTTATTAATATTATTCCCGATCTCCCAGTCGTAATAACCGATCGAATTTTTTCTTACTTGAGCGGGATTTGAAGCCATGACCACAGTATTTGCAGCCACGCTTCTTATCCCCTGGGCTATTACGCTGGTTATAAAATACTAGTATAACTTTCAGCGTTATTTAAAGGTCTGTAAGGCTTTGGCATAAAAATATAAAATGTCTATAATATAATAGAAACAAGCAGCGATAAAGGAGAAGCGAGTTATTAATAAAATCTATAAATTAAATTGCGATTGGTAAGCTAACAACACAGTTTTCCAAAGGTGTTGTTTAAATTATTGCTTAGTATAAACAAATATTACTAAGCATTATAAAATATATTTGATAAAGATTTTGACATTTAAAATGAGATTATTAAAATTGCTGGATGGAAATTAATGTTTTTTGGAAAATATGTTGAAGCAGTGTCAATTGAATTTTTACCATTGGATAGAAATATTTATAATTTATTATCGGCCGAAAATATAGTTGAGGGAATGGATGGAATAAGGGCATATAATGAAATTAACAGTTTAGAGATAATCAAGTAAAATATTCTAATTTTTATTTGTGGTTCGGGTGGTGAACAGGTAAATGATTTTCAGTTTATTTACAAAATTTATTTTACGGAAAAGGGTCGTTTTATACTATCCGCTCTTATTCCACACATCCCCTCAATTAATGTTAACATTTTAGCCTGTTGTTAAAAGGAATAAATTAATTATCATTACGATGGTTGGCGTAATATTTGCATACCAGAAGGTTTTTTTTTTCATCACGTTTGAGAATCTTTTGAAATGATTAAAGTTTGCTGATTTTAGGAATCAAAAATTCTATGTCATCCCCCTTTTAACTTGTCCAGTTTACAGAGCAAATGGGAATGAAAAGTCGAATAAACAGTGAACCATCGGAAGGCGGTTTGTATGTGTATAAGTTGAATGGGGTGGCAAAATAGGGGGTGATCGTGGGTGGACGTTATTCGAAACAAAAGGGACGACGGGAAATGAAGAAATGGCTTGCGATTGTGAGGCCTATTCAAAGATGAAAGCGTTTATTTTTTCAGAATACCCTCCAGATGCTCACATTTTACCTCGCTTTATTACAGTTCGACTGCAATCAACTAATTATTTGTACATTGTGGCACGTTTTATTTTTTCAAATACCAACCATTCGTTCGCTTTGAAGATTATTCTTTTTGTCGTTTTTCAATCAATAAACTGATTTGTGTACAAAAGTATTGTTTTTCCCATTAATTTATTAATTGTGGCTTTAATTTTAGAATTTGCGTAATACATAAAGAATTTGCTTATTGTTGAATATGCGAACTGGACTCCATTTTATAGTATTTTTGCATGGCTTGAAAGACACAAATAAAAGTACAATGTCCATGTTTGTCTTGCGATTACCTTGCAAATATTAAAACGGCATACATACGATCGTAAAACTATTTTATAATAAATACTATATTGAGTTCTTAAATAATTTATTTTTGTATTCATGTCAAATAGTGTCAACTGATCGAATTGTTTGCGTTTTGATGTTTAATTCAAAAAGGCTGTATGTACAATTTGGTAGGACCTTCCGTCCTCCACTTTCCTTTTTTTCGTCCCTTCGCTTTGTCATAAAGGATTCTCTCCTTTTGAGGATTCAGACCGTCTTCAAACGTAAACGAGATCACTGATGCGATTTTAAACTACCAGAATCGGATCCTTCGAGGAGAGAAGATTTGTTTTGATGTACAAATTGATCCGTGTAATTCAATTGAGTGTGATTCGATCATTCCGTTCAATAGTAGGTTCTTTTGCTTTTCAATGTCGTCTTGACTTAAGTTGGCTATATTTCAAACAAATACTTGCAATATCTACATTTTATTGTTGGGGGAATATTTAACTATTTAGTTACTCAATCACCGATCAACGTAATAATATTATAATTCACCTCAAAATCTAGGAAATCGGAGCAAATCTGGGATTTTATACCATGACATTTCACATTTTAGAGATGGACGCATGAATATGACTCTCGTTATATAATGATTTACATATATATGTAATAATCAGACCTAGTCCAAGTGGTTGTGATGAAGTGCTTAGAAGTATTCGAGATTGCAAGATTTTCTTTATAATATAGCTTTATCATTTGATTATTGTATTATTTAAATTCAACTCACAACAAAAAATTATATGATATATATCTTCAATTATCACACTTATTATGGTTACTTATTCATGGTATAAAATATATTATAATGTTATAAGATTGTTCTGCTTAAACCCGAAAATAATAAATATTAATTTATTAATTTAATTATTTACGCCCCGAGGAGCTTTTTTGAGAGGGTTTTTTAGATACAACAACGTGTTAATTGTCTACTGGTGATCTTAACTATTACTAGTTACACAGGTCACCGACTTAGTAATCAGTATTTACCTTACAATACAGGAAATCAGAGTAAACCTGGATCATCACGATCGTTCGGTAATTTATTAATATTATTCCCAATCTCCCAGTCGTAATAATCGATCAAACATATATTTTTTTTGACTTGTAGTATTTGTAGCCACGCGTCTTATCCCCTGAGCTATTACGCTGGTTAAATAAAAGCAATATAATTGAAATGTAAACCGCGCAGTGCTCTAGATTTTTTTCATCCTCTCGGCTTTGATATTAATGTTATTTTGTAGATTTTTTCCCTTGTTTTCACTGTCCTGTTCTGAAATGTCGTGTTCTCATTTGTCATTTTCCGAATTGACTGGCCACTAGTTATCTATACTTAGTTGAATTACCAACAGTGATTTAATTATTTTACTCCTGATCTTCCAGTGATTGATTTTTTTATCTCTTGAGATATTACGCGTTTAACAATAGAATTAATTCACGGGGAGAGGGAATCGGTTAAAAATGCAAATGTTTGTAAAATCTCTTCAATTATGGTCGAGGGATGGTAATATTGAAGATGTTTTCTCATAGGGTTGTATGTTGGGCCCAGATTGGGTTTTGAATATTTAGTAGAGCGGTCCCGGAGGCAGGTTCTTCGCTTACAAAGGGGCCGCATAAATTGCACGTAAAACCTCCACGACTAGGTATACACAATCAAAACTCGTTTCCTTATAAATCTTCATCATTTTCACATGTTCCTACATTCCTACAAGGTGGACACATCCTCGATTGGGATCCCGCACACCCAATAACAATCGGATAAAATATACGATCCCTCCTTTTTTGTGTCCAATGTTGGGATACTTTGAATATTTTCATACCGATGCAATTTGCATTTCACGTATTGTGAACTTTTCACTGAAACCACATATTTTAATCCCAACATTATTACGCGACGTGAGAATTATTAGTTTGATAAATATCACTTATTTTTGTGGAGTTTTATTCTGCGTGTAATATTATGTTATATCGTTGACATGCGATATATCGTGTGTGATTTCCCAGTTAATATTATTATAATTGTACCTGCCAGATACGTGTACTAATAATAATATTTTTCTAATTTATGTATCTAATCCCAGTTTCCTGGATTCTAAACCGTGAAGTTAAGCATAAGCAAGTCAAATATGTTAGGCACTTTAGTACAAATCCTGTTCTAATTAAAATAATATAATAATTGAATCACAGTCCTTTGTCTTGATCCAGGTTCACTCTGATTTCCTGGATTGTGAGGTGTATTCTTAGGCAATTATTAAATCATGTAGACTCGCAGTTGGTAACCTTGCCTAACCGGAATAATTAAATATTTAATAATAAAGACTGGCCTACGCAATGATAAGTTTACAGCGTATTAAATATTAAAGCAACATATCGATTGATTGACACTTGTTTTATGTAACATATATTCCACATGTTAATATTGTATGTACGTCGAAAAGTTTCAGCCAATTTAATATTAGTACTTGTGTCCTTTCAATTCCAAACTGTCATTTATGGACATATCACAAGTACCTAATAAACCAGGGTTCGGAAAACTTTTATATAGAAAAGGCCAGTTTGTAAAAAAATTGTGGTCGGTAGACCAAATACATATATATTTTACAAAAAAAATATATTCAACCTTTTGGCCGAGGGGCGGATTAAAAAAATAGGGCGGGGCTGTAGTTTGTCGATTATTGTATTGATGGTGTTTTTTGATACAATTTTAAAGTTATCAGCAGACCTAGTCCAAGTAGGTGGGATGAAGTACTTTGACATATTCGAGCAAGGATTTCTTTTTATAAGATTGCTATTTTAATTAATTATTGAATTATTTTATTTCAACTTTTCCTACATCAATTATTATATTCACGGGACACACTATAACGTTAAATGCAAATTTCAAAAATAGTAATTTTATTTTATTAATATTATTATGTTATAAAATTGTTTTCTTAAAACAATAATATATATAATTGTCTAACTGTCTGTCTGTACGGGTCAATCTTTCAAATATCCTCAGCGTATACAGAGTCGCTATATACAGAAAATAGTCCTTAATATATCAGGGTACAAGCATTAAAATTCCGTGTGCTCTTAAGTCTTTATGGAACTGAGCCATATATTCAAAATAGAATAGAATATTTGGTAGTGAGATTATTGAAGATATGCGAAAGTAGCCCTTAATATGTATCGAATACCTTCGAGATATCGTATACTTTCGTTTGAAATATGTTTGCTGTCAGTTTTGTTCTTAATATATGAAATGTAAAAAAATGTTAATTTTCAATGATTGTTTAAACTATATAATTGGACATTTTCGAAATAGTAAAATAGTCCTATTTGACCGGCAACTAATGTAGATTCATCCATTATCTATAACACATTTCATGTCTCTGTCAATAGAAGGTAGTTAATCGTAATCTGTAAAATTTTATATATTCAATTCATTTTTTTTGACACTTGACGGACAAGTGTTGCCAGGTGTATAAATAATTCAATTTAAATATTTAATCATAATTAATACATATCTAAAATCTCGAAACGGGTATTTTAATGATAATATTATTAAATTAATTTCAAAATAATTTTAGAGATATTTAATAATGCATAATAAATGAAAATTCTCAAAAAAAGTATTTATCGGGAGATTCGCTTTTTAAATATTGTGATGAGTGTTGTCATCATATGAAAACCGCGTTATATAATTTTATTAATAATTTTAATAAAATTTCAAACTTCTTTCGAATGAAAAAACAAACATCTTATTATCTTCGTATTAAAAACAAATCAGAGCATTTCAAAATATTAAATAATTTCAATATATTGTTAGATGTATTTAATTTGATAATGCATTACATTTTCATACTTCATTTTTAAAATCAAAAATTTCTTCTAATCGATAAAAAACACTTTAAAGCAAAAATGAAATCAAAACTCAAATATAACCGTCCTATTAAAAAAAGCAGCATATAAAAAAACATTAACAAATTGAAAATTTCAATTAAAATTACCTTAGTAATATATATAATTGTCTAACTGTGTGTATGTTTATATGTCTGTCTGTCTGTCTGTCTGTCTGTCTGTCTGTATGTCTGTCTGTTCGATCAATCTTTCAAATATCCTCAGCGTATACAGTCGCTATATACAGAAAAATAGTCCTTAATATATCAGGGTACAAGCATTAAAATTCCGTGTGCTCTAAGTCTTTATGGAACTGAGCCATATATTCAAAATGGAATAGAATATTTGGTAGTGAGACTGCATTTAAATTTGTTGATTATTGAAGATATGCGAAAATAGCCCCTAATATGTATCGAATACCTTCGAGATATCGTATACTTTCGTTTGAAATATGTTTGCTGTCAGTTTAGTTCGAAATGTATGAAACTTCAAAAAATGTTCATTTTCAATGATTGTTTAAACTATAAAATGGGGCTTTTTCGAAATAGTAAAATGGTCCTATTTGACCGGCAACTAATGTAGATTCATCCATTATCTATAACACGTTTCATGTCTCTGTCAATAGAAGGTAGTTAATCGTAATCTGTAAAATTTTATATATTCAATTCAATTTTTTTGACACTTGACAGACAAGTGTTGCCAGGTGTATAAATAATTCAATTTAAATATTTAATCATAATTAATACATATCTAAAATCTCGAAACGGGTATTTTAATGATAATATTATTAAATTAATTTCAAAATAATTTTAGAGATATTTAATAATGCATAATAAATGAAAATTCTCAAAAAAAGTATTTATCGGAAGACTCGCTTTTTAAATATTGTGATGAGTGTTGTCATCATATGAAAACCGCGTTATATTATTTTATTAATAATTTTAATAAAATTTCAAACTTCTTTCGAATGAAAAAACAAACATCTTATTATCTTCGTATTAAAAACAAATCAGAGCATTTCAAAATATTAAATAATTTCAATATATTTTTAGGTGTATTTAATTTGATAATGCATAACAATTTCCACATTTTTATACTTCATTTTTAAAATAAAAAAATTCTTTAAAACTTCTTTAAAGCAAAAATGAAATCAAAACTCAAAGATAAACGTCCTATTAAAAAACCAGGCAGAACATAAAAAAACATTAACAAATTGAAAATTTCAATTAAAATTACCCTAGTATAATATAATAAAAATAATGTGTGTTATTACGACTGGGAGTTCGGAATAATATTGATAAAATCCCAATCGATCGTCTTGATCCCAGTTCACTTTGTTTTCCTGTATTGTAAGGTAAATACTGTCCTGTGTAACTTGTAATAGTTAAGATCATCGACAGACAATTAACATGTTTTAAAAAAGCTCTTCGGGGCGTAAATGATTAAATTAATAAATAAATTATTATTATTTTCGGATTTAAACAGAACAATCTTATAACATAATAATATAGTATATACCATGACTAAGTAACCGTAATAAGTGTGATTATTGTAGATATATTTTTGTGTAAATATCAGAGAGTTGAATTTAAATAATACAATAATCAAATGATAGAGCTATATTATAAAAATATCGTTGGAAGCTCGAATACGACCTGTGTAACTAGTAATAGTTAAGATCACCGACAGACAATTAATTAACACGTTGTTGTGTATAAAACACCCTCTCACAAAGAGGTCCTTGGGGCGTAAAATAAATAAAGAAATATATTGAAATAAATCAGATTGGCTGTATTATTCGGTAGTTTGTAAAGCTGTGTATCTTTGGTGTCAATATTTACAGGAAGGCTGGCATTGAAGATAGTGTCTCTGTTCTGGTATTTAACAAACAAGAGTCAAAGTCCCATGGTATTAATAGTATGCAGTTGTGGACAGTGTCAACTGTTTGACAGATGGTAGACATTGCAACAAGTCGAGGTGCCATGTTTGTCCATTCACAACACTATTATGTTCAATACAGATACCCTATCAGCAATTTACTATTGCGATTCAAGATTATATCAATCAATTCAGTGACACTTATATAAAATCATCAAGTATTCTCTCAATTCATTCTGATTGACAAAACATATACACGAGTATCAATAGAAAACAGATGAGTCTTTAAAGTTTCAAGTATAGAAGCAAACCAAGTAATTTAATTGTAGATTAGAATAAAAATGATTGGTGCTTTATCCACTATCTTTACGTAGTATACAAAAAATTGGTTTATTAGTTAAATAGGTCGTTTTCCACCTTATCATCGATTATATCATATGGCAAGATAGATAATGTTTGCACATAAATTTGAAAAATATTTCCTTGAAAGCAATCATAATGAAAGCGTGGCTTGTAGACACTACTATGGTCATGGGTTCAAATGGGTTCGATGGGTTATTAACATAAAAATATATCTAAAAAAAACAACTAAATATGCAGTTTAACTTTTAACCAGCATAATAGCTCAGGGTAAAAGACGCGTGGCTACAAATACTGTAGTCATGGGTTCAAATCCCGCTCAAGTCAAATTTTTATTTTTATTTGTTTGGTTATTACGACTGGGAGATCGGGAGTAATATTAATAAAATCCCGATCGATCTTGATCCAGGTTTACTCTGATTTCCTGTATTGTAAGGTAAATACTGATTATTAAGTCGGTGACCTGTGTAACTAGTAATAGTTAAGATCACCGACAGACAATTAATTAACACATTGTTGGGTTTGAAAAAAATTAAAACTGTCAATTTGTATGTAGGTTTTTGTGTTACTGACCCATCGAATTGATTAAAACAAAAAGTTACTAACCGCAAACTGCTACGATTGGTGATACCTTAACACCGTTTGTTATTATAATTTTGTGGTGTAATTAGTTACGGCCATATCTAATGTTAGAAATTTACTCAACAAACACAAGTTACTAAAGAGATTTTTCTTTTAGGAAATATGCTCCTTGAAAATAATTTGAATTCATTTAAAATTCCTTTTACAATCTGTTTACTGAATACTGGAATAAATTGAAATTGTGAAAGCTTCTTATTTGACTAACTGTACTTGTGTAAAAATACCGTCTCTTTGAGAGAAACTAATAATAATATCCCCTAGACGTATATGTTACCATAAATTGTGATGGTAAATAAATTGAGTCAATGTATATATTTATTCTCGCATTGAAATGTTTCAACGTAAAATTATTCCTGTGGAAATAAGACGTTAATCCAACCTTCAATCACAATTAATACACATGCTTGTTTATTTTGTTGCATGGATTTAATAACGGGATATGAACACACACCCTTATTCGTAATGTACGGAAATGAATTGTAGCGCGTCTGAAATGCTTGCTTGTGTTAATGGATATGTTTTGGCACTAGTTTGTCAAATATGCAAATATGTTTTGTTGACTACATGGAAGATATTGTGTAGTGTTAATAACACGTGTTGTCAGATATGGTTTACGAGTCGGCGTGACCTTGTCATGTACTTGCAATGGACACGTGTCAACTAATAATGCCAATTAGGATTCACCTAATTATACTACATATTTGTGATATTCAAACAAATAGTCACAATTATTATTTACCACAAGTCAATCGACAGTTTGAGATATCTGTAAAAATATTTTTATTATGGAGATAATAAATAAAAAGTCTTTTTGAATGCTTCATTTTATATATATATATATATATATATATATATATATATATATATATATATATATATATATATATATATATATATATATATATATATATATATATATATATATATATATATATATATATATATATATATATATATATCTATATATATATCTATATAAAATGAAGCATTCAATATATATATATATATATATATATATTCTTTCAATGCAATATTTTTATTGATAGTGCGGAAATTTTATGCTTTTGAAGGGTGCTTTGAAATTTTTAATTGATACGTTTTGAAATGGGTGGTATAAATATGAAAAAGCATGTCAGAATAAAAAAATATGTTCTTGACTTTTATATAAAGGGTGGACTTGAAATAACCGGTAGGGAAAATATTATTAAAATGCACTCAAAGTCATATTTTATAGTTTTTAGATATTGGCGAATTAGTGAAAAAAAAGTCGCAGTCTTAACAGAATAATATAACACAATTATAAAAGAGTATCTCTATTTTAACTACCAGAACTCAAAAAACTAACAATTTAAATTTGATGATACGACTAGTGCGTTTTGGCAATAGATAAAGTAATAAAAAACATATGCAAATGCATCCCTAACTCAAAATCGGCAAAAAATTTTTTTTTTATTAATTAAAAATGAATACTAATTGCGTATAACAGACACAAGACACACGTAAAAGATACTACTGAGAATTTCACGGAAACAGCTAAATCCAATATGGTGGCCCAAACTCGATTCCAAAAGCCCTACTAATATTAATAATTATTTGTAAGTTTTAATTAAGAAAAACATTTTTTATTTTTTTTTTCAATTATTATTGCGAAATCTTACCACCCACTAAATATTAGTTATTTCAAGTCCACCCTGTATAAGAGGCTTTTTTTCCAAGCGTTATTATTTGGGTTGTTTAGCCTGGATATTATATTTAATTGAACCTGTTGGCGTAACTATCCCAGTTACAAAGCTGTTCGAAATCAGAGTAAGCCGGGATTTTATCCCTCTGTTTTAATGACCATATTTATTTCGAGTATAATTAGAATACACGATCAAATCTCCCGTTTATTTTAGTGTGATTATGTTTTCAATTAATAACTACTTTCAATTTTAAAAAAACATTAAAATGATTAACAATTTACTAAGAGCCGCCTTGTGGCCCAGTGGTTAGTGTAACGGATTCGTGAGTGAAGAGTCCCGGGTTCGATTCACGGCACCGGAGTCACTTGGTAGATCTAGCTTAGCAAACTAGATCTTAAGTACTCATTGCTGTGTGGTGGCCTGGGAAACCATCTCTACTATATTCTCCCGTAAAGGCCAAGGTGGCCTGGCCAACCCCTTATAAAGGGACTCCCGTCAATAGGGAAGGCGTCACGATATTTTAATTTACTAATAGACTCAGTCATACCTTTGTGAGGCAAACAGTTCTTGAATACCGTTTCACTTTTATTATATTTTTCTCGCCTCAAAGTCACCCACCCCGTTTTCCTGATTTGTGATGATTACTGCATTATTTAATATTTGATTGTTATATTTAATAAGATCATTTCGGGTGGTAGAAGATCCTGAATAGTGAAAGAGCAGTGTAGACTTCAGATATGTGGAATGATGTTCACAAAGCCTCAACTACTCCATATGTTCGCATATGGAAGGGCGGAAGGCTTTCATTAATATTGCTGAGCCTTTGTCATATCATCACACATACTAACATCACCATACTACAGTTTCTTTAGAGCACCACACTATATTGAGTATACAACTAACCATTGCATTTAATCCAACGATGCCCATCCTAATGTGTTTCATGCCAGACTGCTCTGGTTGATTTCCTAGAAATTCATAATAAAAGAGCTTTTTACACCTACACATTTCATTCAATCATTGCTCCATTAACCACTCAATGGACCAGTCAAATTAGGAAGAAAAAGGACCAAACCTTGTTGAAGTTGTATGAAAAATCGAATAAAATCAGGTGACGGGCTTGAAAGTTATTCTAGGTCAATATAAAGGTCACAATAATCAGTTTTTCACGATTATCTCGGTTTCTATAGTTCCAATGATGTTTACACTTATAATAAAAATTGTTGAACATTAAATTTGTGACAGATTTTATTTGAAAACATTTTTGATACACACAAATTCAAAACATGCTCGAATTAAAACAAATGATTTGATCGACTATTGCGACCAGAAAATATCGAGAATATTATAATATATTTTTTAAGGTTTACTCAAATTTTCTGGATTGTAAGGTTATAGTTAAAAATATCGCTAATAGATTTAATTCAGATGAATGCATCAAACAATATATATAAGTAATAGTGAAAGGCCTCTTTGGATGCATACATACATATCATTAAAAATTTGAATAGAATCATTCATGGGGATTGTGTTTTATATGATTTTTTTATATACACTAACTGTTTCCAGACTCATATTTTAATTATTTATATCTTCGGCTTTCATTGCAAACTAAAGGAATAAAGGCTTCGGAAATAAAGGCCACAAAAATTGGTTAAATTAAATTGTTATTTACAAAATATTAATTAGTATCTCCATGCACACATTTGAACGCAATATATAAACGTAACTCCTTTTTATATATGTTGTATAAAAATAAAAAATAAAAATGTGTATATAAATGAAATCTGCATCTTGCTTCTATTTTAAAATTTAACAAAATGGACTTATATAGTCTGCAAAGATAGCCGACCATTTTGACGATACGATTGTGTAAGCGTTTTTCGACTAATTATTTTACGTAGAATGAAACAGTTATCTGAACTCTTATTTACATAGTTTGTAATCCAACAATTATAAATGAAACCATGTTGACTTTATAATACTACCGAACCATAAAATTATTCACATTGATATGATCGACGATAGCATCTGTTAATAATGGTAAACCGCGTTCTGCAAAAACATATACACGGTGGGTTTATTCGATGAATAAAGCCAATCCGAATGGAACACTGTAATTAATTCCGAACAACATTTTCACCTCTGAACTCGAAAATACGCGAATTTCTCGTTCGAAATTCCGCGTTGAATTTTTCACAGAACATCGTTGTTTGCCAACCATTTAAATTGGGAACGTGTGCTTTTTTCGGAAGCCAATCAACACACAGAATGATTTTCACCATTTATTTTACGACTAGTTTTTGTATGGATTTTGCATTACAAATGCAGAAGAATATCGAATCAGATGCTGCTATATATTCAAAGCGATACTTTTTTCTCATGGGGATTTGTTACAGACTTTCATCCCGGATTACCCTAATAATAAAACCTAAATCAACTTTGATATGGTATATTCCTATTCAACTGTTATAAACTAATAATTAAAGTACACAACACTATCTAATCAAAGTTGCTCAATTAACTTGTGCATTATTTGTCCTTAGTCACTGTTTCAACTCACATTAATTTGTCCAAATTAATTGAGATTATTCCATTATTTTGATTTTATAAGCATTATGTATACACAGTTCGACAATCGGTTGGTTTGATCTAAAGTTGTTAAAGTTTTGATTGTATTTCTCTTTGTGGTCATTCAAAGTCTAAAACTAACAATCTTGCCACAGCGAAACTCTCCGTCTCTTCCTTCTTTGGAT
The DNA here is from genome assembly GCA_022606485.1 of Agraylea sexmaculata. Taxonomy (NCBI): domain Eukaryota; kingdom Metazoa; phylum Arthropoda; class Insecta; order Trichoptera; family Hydroptilidae; genus Agraylea; species Agraylea sexmaculata. The sequence continues at coordinate 18,378 of JAGTTH010000659.1, forward strand.
TTAGATTACACACCATTTCGACTCGGATGTTTAGCCAACTTGTCAACAATTAATTACATTTACATATTGTAAAATTTGCAACTGTAATTGATAAAAAAATGCGTTTTGACCGCTATATTATATTATTTTAAACTATAGGGATAAGAGTTTGGAATGTCATCTCTTGCACAATATTGATGGTTAAGAGTGTTAACGTGTAACGATATAGCTTAAAAATGATAAAAGTCAATAAATTTTCCCAGATTTGAAGTTCAGTTTCCTGAAAAATGTGTAGTGGAAATACTATTACTATAGATATTATAAACCAATATTATTTCGTAATTTAATACACTTAAGTGATGTGGATTAAATTGAAATAATCCTGAAAAAAATATACCACAAAAAGAATGGTGTAATGCTGAACTTAATTTTTCAGGATTATTTCAATCTAATTCAGGGAATTGTAGATATTCTGAAATTTCAGAGGAGTATTTATTTATATACGTTTAATTATATTAATAATGTTTTTTTTTGTTACAGGTAATTTTCAATCGACTGTCTTATTTATATTATACCTAAGAATACGTTTGGTATGTACATCTAAATATTTCTAATTAATTTCAAATTTAAGATGAAATAGTGACAATTTAACCCTCTAATGTATATATGGGCTTTTTGAAACCAAAAAAAGTAAAAATAAATAATACGTAATTTTAATTATTTTAATAGACAGAAATGTTTGAATGAAATGAATCCATACATAAGAGTTTTTTTGTAGTATCCAGTAGACGATAAAAAATAAAATAAAAATGATTCAATTACCTGAATTCATGTAGAATCAATATCACAAGATAGCTTTCTTGACCCATTGCCCCAAGAAGCTTCATATTCAAATACATTTTGTAAAGTCACATGGTTTATTAAGAGTTATTACGTGATTTAGTCTAGTGTAGGAATTTGTATTCAGCCATTTGCGACCAGATTAAACTTTATACAGTTCTATTTTGAACATTTACAATGTCAAGATTGTAAATAAATTTCTCTAATATTTTTTTTGTTTACTAACCGTTACCATGCATGCGTTTTGATTGTCATAATACATATTTTTTACTGTAACAAATACTTTATAGAAAAATTGAATAGCTTCATTACCAGTAACAAAGGCTTAATATATTGGTTATTGTCAGTTAATGTAACGGTATGACATGTTCCAGTTACAGAAAGCCTTCATTGATTATCCCTATACATAGTGTTACAATATTGCGTGTCATCACATTGATACTATGATATTCACCACCACCCCATCGCCGCCCCCAGCCTGCCGCCCCCACAAATACACCTCATGACCCAATTCGGGGTACGGTGACCGCTGTCTCGGGCTTTGTTTGTCCGTTCACAGCTTACTCAAACTAAATTATACTAATCTACCATAATCACATATTTAACTTACTGTCCCTTCTTTGATATACTAGTTAAATGCGATCAATAATTCAAATGTAGATTCAACTTCGTATAACTGTTTTTATTTTTTTATATTATGATGATAATCATATTTGGCAAGATGATTTTTTTAAGTAATTTATCGTGTATACAAATACATATATAATGATTTTTTTCTCATACTTTTTATTATTTAATATTCAGTACCTTTAATGTCACATAAAAATGTTATTCTCTTGTTAGTTATAGGTAAAAAGATTTATTTTAAGTCTAAGATTTTGTATTAAATTGTAATAATACATACATAAATATAGACCAGAAAAATGTTTCGCGCAAATTTTTTAAAAGCAATAGTTTATTTTAAAGGGTTCGTAACCTAAACTTTACAATCAAAATCAGCTTTTTATACTTACATAAGTAAAAAAGAGGGGTTGGATGGAATAAGGGCGGATAATATACGTCCTATGTTCGTAAAATTACTTGTGTACTCAAACTCAAAATTCTCTATTGATTTGTATATTATCGTCAGATATATTACATTCAAAGATTTGTACATATCCTTGAAAAAATACTCGTTTGATATTCATTTTTGCAGTTATTCATTCTATTATTAATTATATAAATCAAAACCTTCACCACGTCCGAGTAAATTTTTCCTTTCCAAAATTGCTATCATAACTCAATTATTACTGTGACTTATTTTTATAGCATAACTTCCAGAAGATGCATCATTTTGTTAAATGTCCATAGAAAACATTTTCTGGCTGTGTATCCTCAGTTAATTAATTCCGATTACATATTGATATTTATTATTCGTTGTTATTAACTGGTGTTAAATAATATATGTGTCATTCAGTTGGTTATCCGATATTATTAAATTATTCACACATAATGAACCGATCATTTAGCCTATTATGCATTTGTCAAGTGTGTTCATCCAAATACTATTATTTATCAATGACTCGTATTTCCTATGATATTTGATGCACGGCGCGTGAATGTATTCAAATGAAAACTGTTTTTTTATTATTTTAAATTTGATCTTGACCAGCAAGTGTTGTAGCCAGACATTCGCAGTATTTTGGGATTGTCTTGACTGATTTTGATGATTGATATGTAGCAGTGTTAACAGTTATGGTTTCCTCGATGTCTTATTTTATTGAATTTAAACACAATAGCTGTGCCAGACGATGTATATAAATATGGAATGAGTCATTAAATTAAAAAATTGTTTCAAATGTGTATTGAAAATTTATGTGAAAATCTAGTACCTAGTGAATATTAATATCATACATTAAAATCTACTATTTATTTCCTGTGATTGTAGAGCAAATTACAAAGTGTGATAGTTTGATTTGTGAATAACCGCGGTTGTTGTTAAGTTATCTCATCGCTAGGCATTATCTGAGTTTGATAGTTGCTCTACAAATCACATATGAGGCGGTTGGTGCAAAAAAACTCAATAAGTCATATATTGAGATAACAGAATCATATACATTATATTACGTTTTTTTTTCAAAATTTTCATTTTCGTTATTAAATATACAAGAAATGTGGGGTTATTGATTGGTAGTACATAAATACTTTTAAATTGATTTATTATAATATTTATGGGATGATAAAATACTTTTATCTTGCTCTTCAACAATTAGATTTGTTACAGTTATCATGATTGCGGATTAAGGCATCGATATACTGATTAGAAATATCTGCAATGTTTCAACTAATAAATGAATATGTTAGTAAAATCTCAGGGGTTTTTATTTAGTTTTTTATATTGCAAATCTTATTTAGAAGCAAGGTCTCTGTGGGTTGTTTTGAAAATTTAGTTGTACTGATTTTGGGAAGGCTCTAGTTGTGGGTTGGCCATTTGGAAAGACGTTCAAGGGATGAGAACCCGCGTTCACATAATGACCGTGCCTTGAATAATTGATAGCATTCAGCCAAACTACACATTCCTTCAATGTAGTGAATTCCTCCAATACTCGAATCTGGCCGAATTCCATTGGAAAATTCTATTTACGTCATACGATTGAGCCTCCAAATGAATCCCAACCCAAAAATAAAACCCTTATTTTGATTATATCATACAACAGCTCGATATTTCCCTATTTTAGTATGTATTTTTGTGCAGTAACAGACAGTACACATATAAAATGGAGGCTTTTTGTTGACAAATTGTTGGAAATATATGATGTTGTCCCTATTAATATTATCAGTAACACGGTTTATATTCAGAAGCACTATTCGTGCTGTTTCCTGTCACCTTCGAAAACCTCCATATTTTCACAAGGTGTTCATAAAGTATTCCACCCCTACTAAAATGTTGAATATATACTTTGTTAGCAAAATAAAATAATTCACACCTGAAATGTAAATAATCAATATTTTTTTTTTGCTTATCCGTTGTTTATGTGTCTATTTCATTTGTGTTACCTTAGTTGTAGTTACTCTTGTAATTTGGTTTATAAAAGGCTATGATCCTTGCGTACTAGGACTTTTCATCGATAGTTATCGCAAGTTAAATATCACGTTTTAATTTTATGTAGTACCTAACCATATTTCTTTCCTATAATACTTAAAATGGCCGTAACATACACATTTACACCTAAATTGTTGGTTCTTCTTTCTTTATAATCAAGGGGGAAAATTCCTACCTCCATTTTAATAGTTTTGCCATTAAAAGTGTGTCCTGTATTAGGTTAACATTTAATAAAAGCATTGCCATTTTAATATAAAAGATAACATGTATCATCTGGCGTATAGTTTATCTTTATTAATATGTTTTACTTTCATTAAAATAAGCAATTAGTAACTTAATTTTGTGATGTATGTTAAAAAAGCGTTTTCATCGCTTACGAATTGTGTATGGAGCAATTTCGAAGTCAAATAATTTTAATTCACTTTTATTTATGTTTGAAATTAATCATTCTCAAGTTTACATTAGATTAGATACTTTATTTATATATTTATTTTTAGAGAGGGTTTTTTAGACACAACAACGTGTTAATTGTTTGTCGGTGATCTTGACTTTTACTAGTTACACAGGTCACCGAAAGAGCGGCTCTGCCCGAATAATCGCCTCAGTATTTACCTTACAATCCAGGAAATCAGAGTAAACCTGGATCAAGACGATCGATCGGGATTTTATTAATATTATTTCCGATCTCCCAGTCGTAATAACAGATCAAATCAATTTAAAAATTGTTGACTTGAGTGGGATTTGAACCCTTTACCACAGTATTTTAGCTACGTGAAAAGTTATAATTAATTTTATAAACGTGATAATTTTCCATGTTTTTATGAACAGTTTTCAATGACCTTTTTTGGTGCATCGGGTCTAGATGACCCGATTCAAAAAATCACTACATCATAAAATATTGTTTTTTTTTAAAATCATATAGTTTCTCATAGATGGAATTTGGAGTACTGTCCAGTATATATTTTAATAAAAATAATATTTAGTGAATATTTTGTTATCAATATAATAAGAGACCGTTTATAGGGCAGTGCTTCGGCGTAGTTGTGTAGTCACAATTTCCGTTGAACTCCCGTCGTTCTGTACTGGCTTGGAAAATGACATTTATAAGGAAAATATACAGCCACCATTACCGCCGCATCAAATAAATACAACAAAACATACTTCATCTCTCAAAAGGTAACAGACTAAAAGTAACATCAATTTTATCGGCGACTTGGGTTTAAATTGCATCGACATACACGTTATTTTTATATTTAGGACTCAAGTTCAAATGAGATTTGTCTACCATCAAGCTCTTCATAAAATGTAGCGAGCTTTTTGAGTCGATTGGAAATATTAATATATATATATATATATATATATATATATATATATATATATATATATATATATATTACATATATATATATATATATATATATATAATTGTCTAGGGTGTGTGTATGTGCGGGTCTTTCAACCATCAGTTTTACCAGATGGATGAATAATATTTTATTACAATTAATACATATCTAAAATCTCGAAACGGGTATTTCAATGATAATAATATTAAAATATTTTGAAAACAATATTAGAGATATTTAATTATTCATAATAAATGACAATTCACAAAAAACAGTATCAATCGGGAGACTCGCTTTTTAAATATTGTGATGAGTGTTGACATCATATGAAAACCGTATTAAATTATTTTATTTACAATTTACTTTAAAAATTCAAACATCTTCTAAAAAGAAAACAAACTTCATTAAACAAATTATTACTGTCATATTAAAAAACCAAGCAGAGCATCAAAAAGCATTAACAAATTGAAAATTTCAATTAACATTACCCTAGTAAAATAATATTGTGAGCACTTTACACTTGTTTTCGTATACAAACTTGGCAGAGACGAGTTTGTTTTATACTTTATCCATTCTGTTTTGTCTACTAATTTAATTAATGATTAAAATTAAAATTGTTAGCGGCCCCACGTCGCATTTTGGGTGTTGATCTGTTAAATTTTGTAAATATAGGCTTTTTATATATATGTTGCATTTGCTGTTTTAATATTTATTCGTGGTGTGTGGCTAAATAGTTTATATGACATTTGTCACAATGTGTCCAAACAGTGTCCACGTGTCGTCAACCTTTTTTTTGCACCGACCAGATGACAAATGGACCTTCTCTACAATGAAATTCATCCGATCCGATCTCCGGCTCCTGTGCCGTCATTCAATAATCATGAATCAATATCCAATGCAAAAAAACTAGTATACGTATTTTATAAACTTTCACAGTTTATAACTATAATTTAATTAGAGTGCGTTGTTTTTTCAATGTTTAGGCGGTTAACAAGCATTAATGTGTTGAATTCCATTTTTTAGGTAAATAAATACTAACTTGTACAGTGTAGTTTCGATTATCCGACATTTTTTTTCTAGTATCGATCAGTGGCGCCTGTTAGTGCCTAAACCCCCTCCCACTTAATTGATTATTATTAATAATTGAGTGTTAGTATCTTATGGCAACACTGTTCATTTGATTTGCATAGTTCGATAACTTGTAATAAATTATTTTTTGTGGTCGTGTTGGAATTACATGAATGCCTTTAAAATATTTGAAGTTCAATTAAAGATATATGGTATATTTAACAATACAGTAGTACCTCGACATACGAGTTTAATTCGTTCAGCAAGCTTGCTCTTATATCGAAGCAAATTTCCCCATAAAAACTGCCATTAATCCGTTCCAGCCCCCAAAATGTCCTCACAAAAAAAAAAGTTTTCATAGTTAGATAAATAACAAATTTAATATGCATTGTATAAAAACAAAAGAGAGAATGTTAAGAAACAAATTAGATTTATAAAGTGTTACTTTCTCTTAATTTTCGTGTTGTGTAGTGTAGTAAAAGATCTCAATAAAGGATTTTTTTGCCTTCTTTCACTTTCGTATTGTTCATTTTAATATTTAGACATTAGATAATCCGGACATTATATCTAATCCGACAATTGGCCATACCGGAGATTCGTTTATGTAAAAATATAGAGGGTTGAAAAAAAATCTAGACATCTAGAATATACACAAATGGTAGCGAATATTAAATAAGCTATAATAGAATATCATAGATTTTGTTTAAAATGAGGTCTTCTTTAAAATATTGAGATTTTTTTTCTTGCTCTCAAAATGGACAGTTAATATGTATTAATTTAATTTTTACACAATTTTATGACATTGTAATACTTTCACAATACCTATTTCAGAATGATAAATACGTAATTCATTGTAATAAAGAATGGACGTCTAATCAGTCTGAATATTATTTACTAGGGTAATTTTAATTGAAATTTTCAATTTGTTAATGTTTTTTTATGTTCTGCCTGGTTTTTTAATAGGACGTTTATCTTTGAGTTTTGATTTCATTTTTGCCTTAAAGAAGTTTTAAAGAATTTTTTTATTTTTAAAATGAAGTATAAAAATGTGGAAATTGTTATGCATTATCAAATTTAATACACCTAAAAATATATTGAAATTATTTAATATTTTGAAATGCTCTGATTTGTTTTTAATACGAAGATAATAAGTTGTTTGTTTTTTCTTTCGAAAGAAGTCAAATTTTATTAAAATTATTAATAAAATAATATAACGCGGTTTTCATATGATGACAACACTCATCACAATATTTAAAAAGCGAGTCTCCTGATAAATACTTTTTTTGAGAATTTTCATTTATTATGCATTATTAAATATCTCTAAAATTATTTTGAAATTAATTTAATAATATTATCATTAAAATACCTGTTTCGAGATTTTAGATATGTATTAATTATGATTAAATATTTAAATTGAATTATTTATACACCTGGCAACACCTAGCTGTCACATTTGATATTTGAAAGATTGATCTGTACAGACATACCGACAGACAAACATACCGACAGACAGACATACAGACATATAACATACACACAGTTAGACAATTATATATATTATTATTTTCATTTATTTAAATTGACTGCCTTCTATAATACGTATAACTTTATAAATCTTACACATTTTTATACAAGTCTGTCAATGCAGGCTTTTTTTTCAAAGAAGCTGTACTTATTTATCTACTCCGGAAATCAAAACCGGATTGTTCACAGCACGCTGTCTTTAAATTATTATCTCAGCTTCCAAAGTTTGAAATATGTATTAAAAAAGATCACTTGAAGGTGTTTCGCAACAGGTGATGTGGCCGTGTTATTGTAAGCATCACTAATTGTATTTAACGACATGTTACAAGATAATCATCTTTAAATGCTGTAATTTTGTTCATCACCAAAAAGGGCTTTTAGTATTGGACGGTTTTCATGTCGGTTGGTAGATGGCACCACGGCCACTATGGAAATATTATTTATTTCATATTAAATTGTCTATAAATAATCTTATATTCCATATTAGATAATCAGCTGTAGATATATTATTTTATAAATAAATATTACTGTGGAATTATTAAAAAAAATACTTCCTAGTTAATAATTCTAGGAACGTATGACCATTAAAATAGTTAATAGTTTCAGGTCAGTCGTTTCACATTATTTTAACGTTGAGTGGAAAATGCAATTCGTTTAACTTCCAGACTCATTGTAACCATTCTTTATTATTTCGCCACCAGAAGAACAATTTATGATAAACGATTAGCCTTTACGGCCGTATTCAATCTAATATTGTAATGAGTCCTGCTAGATCTGATAGGGTTGGTGCGTATACGAATAGACACTCATTACACTATTATATGGAACGCGGCCGTTAGATGTAATAAGAGATTATTATAGAATTTAATTTTTTAAATATTAGAAGTTTCTAGATTCTAAAACTTATATCAAACAGTATGTGATCGATTTTTATCTTAGATTTTCCTATTATCTATAGGTTAACAGGTAAATATAATAAAACAAATAGGTAAATAGATAGACAGGACAAAAAGCGCGGTTTTTTCATATGGGACTAATTGAGATGAACTCACCTGTGACTTTATTTTATTTTCAATATTATTACATCTATTATTTCTAATCTATTAATAACTTTTGTTAACTGATCAAAAATGTTTATACGGATATTAAAATACATACTTTTAATGTGTGGCCTTTTAACAATTGAGACATATTTATTTATATATTTTTAAGACACAACAACATGTTAATTAATTGTCTGTAGGTGATCTTAACTATTACTATTTCCACAGGTCAGCGACTTAATAATCAGTATTTACCTTACAATACATGAAATCAGAGTAAACTTGGATCAAGACAATCGATCGGGATTTTATTAATATTATTATCGATCTTAAGCTGAATTCGAACTTATAACCACATTGTTTGTAGCCATTTAAAGTAACGCCTAAGAAAGTATTTAAAATCTCATGTTATGAAAATAGGCAAATACTTAGATTAATAAATGCATAAAGCTTGTATTGAAAATAATAAAATTAAATTGTCTATTGGACGTTTTGTGCCCTTGACTGTTGATTTTTGTATTTTCCAAAAAGAATTTAGATGTTTAGGTACAAAAAAAATCTGTTTTTTTTTAATAGTAAATGCTTCAGGTGTAATTAACTTTTAAATTGGTTTAATAATAATAAGCCGCTGTCAGTCTATTGTGTAATTATTTTTAAATGGGAGAAAAAGATGTTTTTTTCTATTATTTTCGCGATACTCCACTTGTATAATAGAAGAGGTTAAAAAAGTCAAATGCTGATTGAAGAAACTGCGCCATTTTTTCGTGTTTACATTTGGCGTGTTTTGGAATAATGAAGGGTTAAAAAATACAAATTTTCTTGCAAACTGGATTTACATTATTCATCTTTTGAGGTAAACAATATGGTCAGACCTCTTTATTTGGAACACATTGAGTAATCCCTACATATTTTAATCACGATTCTAAATAATTTAATATAACTACTAAAGAAATAGGTTCTTCTTTGGTTATTTCTTGTGTGTGGGTATATTTTTTTTCACGGTCTAGAGCGCGCGTGCTCCGCAGCTGCCGCACTTAACATCTGCCGCCGGGTTCGACTCCCACTTTAACAATATAATGATGACGAAGGTATCTTTGCTTCTACCAGAGAAAAAAAAAACACGTAGTATTCTAATTGGGGATCACTGAAGGTGATGCCAAGGATTCCGCGCTATCTCACACTTGCGCCACGCATATTTTTGCGCCAAATATGACTGGGAAATACAAAAATCATTGTGAATATAATCTACGATCTGGAATTACGCAAAACCAATGAGAAAAATACCATCATAAGTATTTTATCAACAAAAATAATTAATAATGTTTCTATCAATACATACTTATTATATACAATTATTTATTTATACACGCCTAGGAGGGATTTTTTAGAAGGTTTTTACAAATTTTCTGTAGGTGACCTTAACTATTACTAGTTACACACGTCACCGATAGAGTGGCTCTGCCCGACTTTTACCTTATAATCCAGGATATCAAAGTAAACCTGATTCAAGACGATCGATCGGGATTTGAACCCATGGCCACAGTATGTGTAGCCACGCGCTATATCCCTTGAACTATTACTCTTGTTATTTAAACTTAATAACTATCTGGCTACATTATTAATAAATTTTAATGTAAATAAAATAGGCAATTAGTAGTCAAATCATGTTAAAAATGAGCGTCCACTTGTTACAGTTATGTATAAAATAATTTTTATAGTCTAAAAAAAATATATAAATTATTTTTCTGTTCGAAATGATACATTATTTGTAATAAACTTAAATTCCACCTTTTATTTAAGGCTAGCTTTTTTGTCTTATTCTTTAATTATTAATAATTTTTAATTAATTAACTTTACATTAATTCAATTATTAAATGACTTGTTTACTCGGACCTGAAACTGACGTTTGAATATTTCATCGACAAATTGAGCCATAAAAACGTACATAAATTGTATCCATAAATATTTATCAGGCTTAATCCTATTTAAAATATCAATTGCCAAGTTAATAGTTTATTATTCTGCATTTAACTCTTTGATATTTAAATTAGGCTGTACTTCGTATAAATATTCACGAGTCAGAACAGTATCTATCAATAAAAAAATATACAATTCTATGTAGGTTACCCGTAGAAAAAAGTTTTCACAATTTCTAAAACCAATTATTAAATAATATTTGAGCGATGAATTTTTAATCAGATTATCTGACACAATGTTGTCAATGCTAAATTAATCGTACAGAAATAATGTAAATTTTTAACCCTTGTATCATCATCTTTTATCTGTAAAATCTTTGTACATAGGTAAGTTAGAAAATATTTATTGGAAGATTTATGTACACTTAATCTTTAAATAACATGAGAATTTTAATAACATTTTATTTGTAATGAGAGGTAATATTGAATAATAAAAATAAAAGAAAAACCCATTTACCAAATATGAAGATAAATAACGTATAACAACAATAAAAAACATTAAAACAATATAATGCTTAAAAATAAATAACAGATTGTTTGGGTAAAACCAAATTTGAATCGAGTTGATATAATTTCTTGTTAATTTTATAAGTAATAAAATATCGTATTGGAGGAGGGAGGGAGAAAAATGGCATAGCATAAAAATAACTCAAAATATTAATAACCTTATGCTGGAAAATCTTACTATATATTTTTTTATTAAATGTGACATCCCCCAAAGCTCTTGTTCGGGGACTCATTAATGATCGTCCTCTAATTGGTGGTATAATTATAAATGTTTAGTAAAATAGTGTGTGACTAGAAAAGGTTGTGTATAAAGTATAACGGCCTGTTCCCAGCTGTCGTATTAAACCAGCTGCTCATAACAAAGCCACTGACGATATTCACTATACAATCTTCCAGGTTCTTCTTCTCCTTTCCAAAGATCACCCATATCATAATAATAACACCGTTTTTTATACAACAGAAACCAGTTCCGAAAGACCGTTCGTCAAACCGTCGCAAAATGTAACACAATACGTATCGCCGTTTTTAATTTGAATGTCGTTGAATTGTCGTCAGCAATAAAAAGATGCGGTGGCAATAAAGGCAATAATCAATACCAATAACCGAACACAATTGTATCCTGTTGTGGGGGTGTAATCTCTCTTTTATATCTATATCATTGAAGCAGGTGTTGTTGGCTTGTTTCACCCCTCGACACTTTCATCCCTTTTATTTGTTTTATACTATTAGCCTGACAACCCTTATAGGCGTTAAATTAACCCCGCGTCAAATACACTCTTCTCATAAATATATTGCACTCGAAAGGTGATCTAATAGTCATATTAAAAAAAACTATTTACATTTGATTATTAAATATCATTAGATACATAAATGGAATTATTGTCTAGGAATGACTGGAGACTTAATGGGAGTAATTCAGAAATGTTTGCTAGTTAAGTCAAGGTCATTGAATATACATATATACAAGCTCACGTGTCACCAGCACGTGTTGCTCGATAATATGATAGTGATATCATATGTTTGCACAGATCGCACCATTCTATTCATTTTATAGTATTATTATGATTCCATTCAAAGGTGGTTGTATAAGATATAACAATATTTGCAATAACTCATATTTAAAGATGTGTGTGCTCTTAACCACTTTTATCTCGGATTAACAAAAAAATTAAAATTTTATGATCATTTACTGTTTGGGTTGTCGATACTCGCATTTTAATAATTCTATTTTCTTTATTACAGGTTGAATCCGTTGAATGCAGTTTCGAAATGTGGACTTAAACAAATTATTACGAGGGCATTACAATGGCCCCCCAGGTTGAACCCGTGAATAAGCGGCAGCCTCGAAAGTTGCAAAAGCCTCTCACCCCAGAAGCTTTAGAAGCGAAAAAAAGAAAATTATTGATTAAAAAATTACTAAAACAATCTTCTTCGAGCAGCACAAAGCCTCCAAAACAAAGACCGCCAAAGAAAGGAAAATCGGACGTGGGTTCTTCAAAGCTGGTGGGTGAAAAAAGTGAAAAATCAAACAGCAAATCTGACGACTCAACTGAAAAGACCAATCCATCTTTAAGTGATGCAAAACTAACCAAGTCGAAGAAAGTCGATACGAAATCGCCGAAGATTGTTGTCGCCAAGCGAATCAAATGTGTCACTTCTAAGAGTGTGATTAAGGACAAAAATATCAAAAGAGCTCTGCCCAAACATAAAGCATCAATAAATTCTGAAAAACAGGCAAAAGAAAAAACCACTGATCGATCTCGCTCTCCAGATAAAAAGAAAGTGTTCAGTCCCCCAAGGAGCTCATCGGCACCTCTGATGACAACTTCAAGCTCCGAAGAGAGTTCAACTGAGGACCTGAATTCTGCTAAGCTATCAAAGCTTTCGGCAGATGTAGCTGTAAAATCAACTTCGGCGAAGAAAAGTAAACTGGGAGATTCTCCCAAAGCATTGCTTCAAATTTCTTTGGTAAAATCCAAAGATGCCGAAATTAAAATTACGGAGACTATGAATATTCCATCTAAATCCTCCGCTGTAGAGGAAATGAAAGAATCCCACAAAAATCTTATAACTATTGCTTCGCCTTTTACTGATAATCAAACAGGCCGCAAAAAGTTAATTGGTGAAGTAAAACCAATACCCAGAGTAAAAGGAACCATTGTTGAAAAAACCAAACCCGAAACGGATAAAAGAAAAGTGGTTTCTCCATCGAAAAATCTCGAAGAAAAAGTTATCGAAAAAGACAGCCTAAGCATTGAAATAGATAAAAAGAAATCGATAGCGCTAATTTCAAAACCAAACGATGATAACAAAAAACAAGACAGCCCCAAAGCTTCAAAACCGCCAAAGAAAGCAACAAAGGATGAATCTGAAAATCCTGATGTGTCTGCGACGATTACAATTGTCAATTCTCTATCTAAGATTGAAGAGCCTTCCGTCGCCAAGAAAAAAATACTCGTAAAACGTTCTAAATGTTTGCAGACCGTTAAGGTGAATAAAATGAAAAATAATCCAGACAACAATAAAAATACGAAATTGGCCCAGAAAGCATTAAAAAATATACCAATTCAGGATGAGCCCGATAGTTCTAAGTCATCAGACACCGATGATGTCACCTACAGTTTTCCAGAAGAAGGGCCAAAAGTTGAGCGTAAGAAAAAAGTTTTGAAAACAAAAGGTACAGCACTCAAAAAACCAAAACTATTTAAAAGCATACCAAAGAAAAAGAATTTAGAAAATAAGGAAGAGCCAAGCTCGGGAAGTGCAATAAAACCTAAAAGTCCTCCTAAAATTTCTAAACCTAAATTATCTGGTACTGATAAACAAAGTAAAGAAAGCGATGATCAAAGTGAAGAATCATCTTCATCATCAGCCGAGCCTACGTCCAGTGATGATTATTCAAAGTCCGATGACGAAAATGATAGAGAAAAATGCAAAAGCTACATATCTGACAGTGATGAAGATATTAAATTTTCACTCCCCAATCCAAAATCTCGCAATTCCTCACCTGAAACCAAAAAGAAAAGCACTAATAAAAAATCTGCCAAGAAATCCAAGTCGGCTGAAAATAAGAAAAATCTAATTAAATTAGTTGGTTTTTGGAGTGGTCCCAAAAGACACAGAGAAGCGTCATTAAATGCATTAGCCAAAGTGCAATGTCTTTATGAGAATGAAAGTCGAAGCCATGTTGAACTAGGTTTGATGAAAACCATAGATAAAGGTCCACCCCGTTGGAGAGATTCTCCTAAAAAGAAACCCGTTAAAGAAGAGAAAACTGACTCGTCGCATTCTGATTCAGAATACGATAAGAAAGTTAAAGTGGAAACTGGAAGCTCTGAAGATGATTCATCACCCCCAAGCACGAGAACATTGCGCTGTGCTCCCGGCAGTCGTGGGGCAGGTAAATATTGGGAAGTGAAGACATCATCCAGCGAAGAAAGTGAAGTAGAACACAGAAAGCAAAGGGTGGAAAAGAAAAAGTTCATTCCCAAACCAAAACCTGCTACTGACACGGTTAAAACGGATATTAAAAAAGAGTCTGTTGCGAAACCAACCAAAAAACCTGAAAACGCTGTCAAGAAAAAAAGAAACAGATCTGAAATCGTAATGGATTTACGAGATATGGTAGTTAGAAAGCGTATGGCCAGTCTAAACGCGACTGCAATTTTAGCCGCAAGCTATGAAAAACGGTCACCAAAATCAAGCAAGGAGGAATCAACCTCTGATTCTGCCAGTAGTGGTCAAGAAGATGCTAGTGCCAAGAAGCTGAGGATCATAGAAAGAGCCAACGAGAAGGCCGAAGCTTTGAGAAGAGGACAAGCATCATCTTCAGGCGAATTGAAAACCTCTACATCTAAATCCAAAGTGGTGATAGTGAACCAAGAATCAGATTTAACTATAACTGGAATGTATTCTACTCACCATCATGAGGGTTTTTGCACTGTTTCCGGACTTCAGTACAGGATTTCAGCAACGAGCCACACACAGACAATGTCCACCACCGCAGAGAAGGTCAGTCTTTTTTATTATGAATATATTATTAGTACCACACTTATTCAGTGTAGTGTAATAGGTCCATTTTCAATTGGTGTCAAAGAAGTGTCTGGCGTAAGAAGCTTACTCTTATTATTTGTCGTATAGTACGAACAGAGTTAGTAGTAAATTGGTCTTTTTAAAGAGATTCGCTCGTGCACAAAATTTCCAATAAACTCTTCTATCAACAACATCATTTAATATTTTAAATTTTAGTCATAGTCTGTTGTTGTTTTGACTTGTTGGGTTAAAAATAAACGAACGGGAGTACCACCCCTTTGTTTTTATTGGATATATTCAGTGTTTACGTCCCTACACATATAATAGATAAAATAAAACTGTTTCTATTTTAAAACAGGAAGATCGGTTTACCACTAGTCTGTTATTTTATCTCATTTCCATGAAAGGACAATACCATAAACTGACGTCATATTTATTTAATGAGATGCAATCGTTGAATGGATAAATGGTGACCAATTCTGCATTATATTCGTATGCATAAGTCTTAGTTGCAGTTATTGGCGGTAAAGTTAATGAGAGACTTCCACGAGAAGTGCATAGAACAGATTTGACATTCCTTAGAGCCATTTCATGCCATTTTGCTCTTGGGTGTCATGTCCTTATAGATATCTTCGACCTGTTCATAACATACATTTAAACAAAATAATTAAGCTTCATATTAAAAAAAATATATTAAGGTATCGTTATATTTATACAATTCAAGCAAAAAAAGCTAGCTGTAAAATATTTTTCAATCAATTTCTCTGCGCGACTGTAATCCAGAAAATCATGGATCGTAACGATCGATCGGGATTTTAATTTTTTAATTTTTTAAGATTATACCCGCTCTTCCAGTCGTAATAACCTAAAACAATTTGTTTATATTGGATTTGAACCCACGACCACAGTATTTGAAACCATACGCTTTATCCCCTGAGCTATTACGTCGGTTTTATAAATTAAATAATTATCTGACCACATTATTAATAAATTTCAGTTGAACTTTAACTGAATACTAAGCAATTAGAAATGAAATGTTTAAATAGCGCATCCACAATTAACATATTTGCGTATTTATAAAAAAAATCCGTTGTTTTAATTAAATATGCAGTTTTAACTCAACGATCATAAATAATTGCATCTATATCAGAAGCTTATTTATAAAGATATTATGTAAAAATTATAATAATTTCATAGTCTATTTACAATATATACATTAATAATTAATATTTACATCAATTGAAAACCAATCATATATGTTTATACTAAATCATTCAGGAATATTCAGATAAATGTATAGGTTTTTCACCCATTTAATCTCAAATTCAGCCTTTTTATTTCAAATTTACTTTTCATAAAACAAAGATATTTCATCGTTAATTTTACACTCCAAATTAAACACATGAATTTTAAAATATATAATAGTGTTAATATCTGAAAGAAATGCTTTTATAAATGTTATAAATAACCAAGGTTTAATTGGTTGCGTTTATCATCAATTTTATTGGTCATCTATCGATGAATTTTGAAATATTATTGATCATCGCACTTATTTATAAATCAATATTAGGTTTGATATGTATATGGGGTCGTTATGGAAGGCTTCCAGATTAATCAACACCGCAATCAGGTCAGCGATGAAGAACATCCCTAGAGTATTCCCGGTACCGTGTGAACCGGGCCCCGTTTCAATTACTACAACCTTGCACTATTCACCTGTGAATATTAACAAGGTGCTTTCTGCAGTATGCTATATATTAACTGATATCGTGCATTAGGAAGAATAATTTCTTCCCAACAATACTAGTTACTTCAGTTTTATCACTTGATTGTATATGTACATTCTGAACTCGGTCTATTCAATTTTTTTGTTAAATAAGTTGGATGGCTGTAAAATTAAAGACTACCATACACTTATTAATATTTATAATTTATTTTACTTATAAGAAATTAAGCGAATAGCAAACCAATCATGACAGAATTAAAAAAAAAGCATATCAATTGGCTACGATTTATATACAACTTGATTTTAATTGAAACTATTTTTTATCGTAATTATGTAATGCCAGTACGATCATTAAAAAAATATACTAAAGGACGCCTAAGATTTTTTTGTATATTTTTTATTCGTAATTAACTAATTTCTCTCTTATAATAATAAAACGCTGACATTCCATAAAATAATTAATTCCATATTTAAATGAAATATTATGAATTATTTAAAATGTTCGCTTTTGCTGAAGTAGTTTAAGTATATAATCTATTTCTTATAATTTGATGTATTAGAGCACTGCAAGATTACTTTTATAATATTACTTTATTATTTGATTACCAGTGTAAAGGGAATTCAGATCCAGCTCAAGTAAAAAAACGATATCACGATTGGGAGATCGGGACTAATATTAATAAAATCCCGATCGATCGTCTTGATCCAGGTTTACCCTGATTTCCTGTATTGTAAGGTAAATACTGATTATTAAGTCGGTGACCTGTGTAACTAGTAATAGTTAAGATCACCGACAGACAATTAATTTACACGTTGCTGTGTCTAAATACCAGTAAAATTAATCTATCGCGAAAATCGCACAGTTTTATTATATAATTTGATAAAATTTTATTGGTTGTGTATAATATTCATATTTGAACATCAAAGATAAATTAAATACGCTTGTAAAATAAATGATTTAAGTTGAAAAGCTGAATTGCAAAGGCTTACAAGCCCGAGGCAACCAATTTGTTTTCCATTTTCGTCTTCGTGGTTTTCAATTCCTAACTCTGTAAGTGACGGTACAACCTCACTTTAACCTTAAGCCGATCATCCTGAATTTTCAGTGATATTCGCACAATGCGGTTGATTACATAAAATGTGATCAAAATATTGCCTTTAAAATGCTTTTATGAACGTATTTTACTAATCTTTTAATGAATATTAAAGATTTGAAAGGGGCGAATAAGGAGACAGGGCTTGAGTGCATTCAGTGTAATCCGACAGCTTTCATTTGACACTCTGTTTCAGGTTTTTAGAGATTACTGTCTTAACACCTGATACCTCCGCCAATATAATTTCTTATATCCTTCATGTAAAAATTAATATCTATTTTATAAATATATTATTTGCTTTGAGTAGGGTCAGTTACATAGTTTGCGTCTCCTTAAATATATGTATAAGATACTGATACATTATTTGAAATTGATAAAATATTCTCGCAATACCCTGCCTTCCCTTAAAATACTTTACTGATTAAAAGTCAACCCTGTATTTTATAAAACCATCCATCTCTTTTATGACAATGTGCTAGGTCTTGCATATCGAAAAAAACATATTCTAAATTTTCCACAATAGTATAAAAGCGTGGCTTTATTCGCGACTCTCAATTAGTAATATACATTTTCTCGTCTTATTTTCTTTTAAAATATTTTCTTTGTGTTTATTGCTGACATTTACATTTATCTATTGACATATTTCAATTTTAAGCCTTTTGTTGGAACTTTTGAAACATAATATAGATATCCCTATAAGTTATGAACATGCATCATTAACTAAATTTCGGAATGAAATATGGACTTACAACTTTTGGCTTTTAACCCATAAATATATCTTTTCTTTGTTATGAAAACGAAACAAAATAAAATATTTATGACCTTAAATTTAGAACATTAATTTTAGATGATTCAACGTGTCTTATATTCGTTTTCATGATCTTTTATATAAAATTTGGATATATTAAAATTGTTCCGTCTAAATAGAGAATCCAGGGTGTGTTGTAAGGGATTATTCATGGGATTTACCGTTGTGTAATTATGGCGATAGGCAATAGTTAGTTGAAAGTTTATTTGTCTAAACAACACAACGATAAAGATCGACCATATATTGTTTTCGCACAAAAACACGAGTCTCTGTAAATAAAGCTTTTAGAACACGCGACACGTACAACCCCAACCCTTTTCACGTATATTATAAGGGGTGAAGGCGTCGATTTAATGGATAAATTAAAATTTACATCACGCAATTTATGTATCCATCCCATATTGGTCATATTTATTTGCTGGTCAAGCTCCCCCAATATTTTTGTCGACAAACAAACCAAATGGGCTTTAATTAGCTTTCTGTTATTACTGAATCAATTCAATAGGGTGTGTGTTTTATAATTTGTACTTGCATTTTATTGTTTTCGGAATATTACAATGAAAAGCACTCAAAATTTTACAAATCAGATTAAGCCTTCTATTAACAATGGTTATTTGTTCGATCCCAGAGATCTATGAGTAAAATCTACATTAAAAATTAACATACATAATTTAGAATCTCTTTTTTACTTCCACTTGTTCGACTTTATACAAGTTTTTCATATAAAATTCATCCGCTTTCATTTCAATATAACCCTTATAAAAGGTTTTCGATCGATTATTTTATACTGTAAAGTTAAATATGTTTTTGGAAATACATAACAAATTAAATAGTCAGATTGATTTAATAAAATTACAACAAAATTATGCTGATTAAATTAAGATAATTGACCTTAGACATAAATAACTAGATTTTCACACTGACACTATTTTATGTATTTTATAATTAATTTTTAACAGATCAAGTGTACAAATTTTCTGTTTAATGAAAATTCTGAAAGGGTGAAATTGAAATGAAAATGGTTGAATTCGATATGAAAAAGGTTTAATTTGAAATGAAAAAGGGTGAATTTTCATCTCTTCGTGTGGATAATTTCTTCATCTATAAATCACGAACTTATTTAATACTTAGGTATGATTAAATTTAGTTTTTATAATAAGTTTTATCTGGTGGTTTTAAATTTATAATACCGTATACTATTGGCGTAGTATTTTTGTAATATTCTATAGTATGTAATTTGCCGATAGTGACCACATCAAGTGCACAATGCACTTCGATATTGAAGTTTGTCCAGGTCATATTGGTTACAGATATCCAATACTATGCCACATATTTTTCAACTCGCAAGATTTTATCTAGAATATATTCCGTAATAGAATTCCATATTCTAACCAAATCAAGATATCTGTCTGCCGTTTCCACAAGAATATCCATATATTCAAACCTTACGTCATACCTACTTTGATTTTGAAACAGACGATAATATTCAAACGAGTCTGCATTATGTAAGTGTTTATGGTCACACTTATACTTTTTATTAACATCGATTTTTATTCGGTGTGTGTGGTTTTCATTGGAAGGCGTCTTGTCACGTTTTGGGGTAATAATAGCAACAGTTAGGTACCAACTTTTAAAAGTGTCACTTAAAAGTTTTCCAACACATTCTAAGGTTTCTCTGCTTTTGTCTTAGCTTCACCACTCTTTCCAACTCTTAATTAAATCATTACACTTCACCGGTGTTGAAGTTAACTCGGTGTATTTTATTGAAGTGTTTTAGTTGTAATGTGACACCACCATATAATAATTATTGTAATTTATTTTTTCGGTGTTTCAGGATTTGAATATCGCTGGTGCAAGTCCGTCTTACACCCCGCTTGGTGCATTATCTTCAATGCATCCACCGTCGGGTGTTTTGCCACCCCATCCTCATCCAGGTGAGTTGAATAAATAGCTATAAGATGATTGATGTCCTTAAAACCAACTATAACGTTGATTAAAATTGTTTTTCATTTAAAGTGGGGCGTTGCCCATTCAGATTTTCAGATTTTTTGCTACTATTTTGTGACTACGATTTATATTAATTTTAAGTCATATTTGTACATTCCGGTTCTTCAAGTTCTGTCAAGGTTAAAGCCGATGTTTAGATTCAAACCATCCAGGTGCAACCGACATGAGCCGAATCGACGAGTTCGTCACAAAATTTCACTCAAATGGAGGGAGAAATACAGCATGAGTTTTGCTTTAGCTGTTCTACAAATTTTATAATAGATGTTAACGTCATTGGAGCTATAAAAACCGAGATAATCGTGATTTTGGTGACCTTTGACCTCGAATAACTCCCAAACCCGTTACCTGATTTTATTCGATTTTTCTCACAATATTTATAACATTTAAATAAAGGTGTATGCAAAATTACATCTTCTAGGCTCAAATTCCGAGATTTGGTCGTTTTCTTCTTAATTTGACTCGCTTATAGCTATAGACAGTTTGTAACACGAGCTAAACTAAAGAAACGCATTTTGCGTGTAAATTGCCGAAGGAATCGGTCTGGAGATTTTACTTACGCTGAAGAAACCGGCCGGAAACAATCTGACAGCGAACTGGAGTTTTAAATATTTCCACCCGTTGACAGTTCGCTGCCAACAGATTTTGCACTCTGTTTTGCCAGGATGATGTGTGATGATGTGCCATTGATGTGTATAGATCTACTTTTGATCTTGATGTTCTCTTGCTCTTTTACATACATAATCTTAATGTTGTTAATGTATTTTTTATAATTGCATGTTTGTATTGTGCGTCTTTTAGAGAATGTTACTAAATAGTTATCAGTGTATCCATGTCCAGGTGGAGTCCTCGCTGAAAGCAGGGGCCCCCTCGGTGGCGGAGGCCTAGGCAGAAGAGCAGGTTGTTCCAGTGCGTTTTCAGCGCCCCATCATCATCCCCAGCCACAGTCTTCTAAAGACCAGGATCGTTCTCCACCACCAGGTAATGATTTTTTTTTGTTATAGAAGTATAGAAGTGTTCTTCATTGTCACGACCCTTAACACCATAATAAGGTTTATCTGTACGTCTTTTTCCATCACATTAAACCACCACCGACTCACCCCATAGCTGATCCCTTTTCTCCGAGAACACAATATAACCGCAATATTTAATCATTATCTTTTCATATAACTTTACTCATACTTATAAAAGTTGAAAATTTTCCATAATGCAATATTTTAATCAAGTTTTAAGATATTATAATGGTTTAAGTTTATTTTTTTATTTTTTACAAGGTTGTGATGTATCAGTTTATCGCGTCTTTGACATGCGCTCGGTGTAATTTTCCCCCTACAAAGCTTTTCCTTTACTACGCAGCTGCGTTATTCAGCCACGGCCTGCTTTGCCAATATGAACCTTAGTGGCATTTCGCTTTGGTGGCTTATTTACTTGAAATCTTGTACGCTAAATTCTCCATTGTTTGGACATAAAAGGCCGTGGAGCGTTTTGCGGCAATATGCGGCCAAAGTTCTTTGTTTTTGTGGCCTCTCTAACAACGTTGCCTCTTGTGATTTTCAGAATAAGTTGAAACTCGCCAAACTCTATTGATATTATCCGTGATTATTATATCACGCAATAAACTTTATTTCGTTGTCATGCTGATTCATCGATTACTTTGAAATGGATGCAATAGATTCATTCAATATTGACTGTTGTCGTTATCGCTTATTAAAGTCATCAACAGATTTCCCGAGAGAACCAATTAACGGATCGTATTGAGTGATTTATTTGATTTGTGAATAAGTTCCTTCAGGAGTTGAGTACCTCGACATACACGACTGTTTAATAGGATAATTCCAGCAATAATATTCTAATCTCATCCACTCTACTTGGAATTAATTAACCCATATCTGATACTATTCCGCTTTTGATTTCAGTCGTTTCTTCTAAATATTAATCAAGAAAATATGTTTTCGACATTAAATATGTGGCGGAATTACACATAAAAATTATTATTTAAATTCATCGCATTTTTTAAATCTGAAAGTAAAATGTGTATCCTTTTAAAGTTTACTGATAATTTTTATGGAGAAAATTAAATTTTAACACATGCTTTTTATGAGATGCTTTTTATGAGATTTAACACATGCTTTGCATGAGGTATTTTACCAATGGTCGTAATTATTGTATTATTTTATTTTATTTTACATATAAATACATATAATTACTACATCATACTGCACTACCACCACAGCATTACGGGGGATCCCAAGTTGCCGTGATGATAATGCAGTACTAGTCAGTTGAAAAAATTACAATTGAGAAAAAATAAATTTAACAATAAAAGAGAAAAAAAAGCAGAAAAACATAAAAAGAGGAACAATGTAAAAAAAATAGATTAATGATATAAAAATAAAAATTTGTGCACGCTCTCCATAAACATAGGATATCACAACCGTATACGGTAATTATGTTTGCCTTTGTGCGAGCCAAAATGTTGACACATTGCACTAGGATTAAAGTGGCGTTAGCCTAGTCTTGGAAGTGTGTGAGTGTATTGATAAAAAAATACTTATAGCTTTTTATCAATCTTCCACAGCTAGGCTAACGCCACTATAATTTTGTGAATATTTATAGTTAATGTCAAACTTTAGACACTTGCAGAGATGAACTACCTTATACAAATGGCTGTGATTAGTAATATGTGACCAATTAGTCTTTTGTGAGTAATTGCACCTCTGATCATGTCTGAGATGCTGAGCAAGTGTGACATTTACTCTACACATATGAGGATAATAATACTTATTATTATATAATATTAAAGTCCATCTAAGAATAGGATTAAATTTTATTATAATACGATAATGTTTTTTTATAATAAATCATGCAGATGTGTATATTTTACGCTTAAGTAAAATTATTGAGAAATCCAATTGAGTCATATATTCGCACATGAATATAAATTATCGAACAATAGTTTTCACAATCAGCAAATAAACTACACATTTTCTGTGAATGTATTTCATTTTGAATGTGAATGGTCGTTAGTATTAGTTGGAAATTCAAGAGTCTTGTTTTAATTTGACCATGCATAAGTTCACCACGAGATCACAACATCAAACTTCCATAATGTAGATTTTGCATTTCTCCACTTTGTCTTGTTTCACATAACTGGCAAACTATCTTAAACTCAACATTGTTCGTCTACTTTGTATTAAAAAAGTCAGTGGTGATGATTACATCACAAACGGCTGTAAACATAAAATGACACGACCCATTCACGCTTCATGCCCTTCATCACGTAAACACTATTCGTCATAATTCATTATTTATATATTCTGTAAACAATTCTTACATTCGCAATACCAAGGCGGATAATATTCCATGTCAACAAGTCTGTCCTTCGTGTCATCGGTGAATCATTGCATATTTTCAGGAACGGTCATCCCGGAATGATTGTTCACTAATACATTCAGCTTCTAGAATTGTTTGCGATTTATTTGCACCAGATTATTGATGTGTGTAAATTTTAGTCATTGCATAATAGTTACACGAGTGCTTGTTGCTCTGTCAAGGTGAGCGATATAAAAAATACATAATATATTTATACTAAAAACATGCATCATCATTATCATACAATCAAATTTATTCCTGCCTTCATATAATGTGACAATCATAGATATAAACGTAAGATATCGCACGAGTGGCTAAATGCGTGTTTAGATCAAGTAGATCAAGTAGCCAAAACCTGGCAAACATTATACTGTAAACATCTCTCTTCATATCTTCGGTTATATTTCACAGTAAAATGGGTAAATGCATTGTTACTTCATGTCATATGGACTCAAACATACACTCAAATACATCTAGCCTCACTTTTTACCAAACACTACTTCTTTAACATGTTTCAAATATTATTGGGTTTTAATCGCCAAAGTAGTGTCACAGCCACTCTCAGAGATAATGTGAGTGAGACACACGTATGCCTTTATCGAATAGGAGAGAAGATTGCAACAAAACGGTAATAGCTCAGGGAATAGGAAGCGTGACTACAAATACTGTGGTCACGGGTTCAAATACCGCTCAAGTCAAGATTTTTTTTATTAATTTGATCGGTTATTACGACTAGAAGATTGGGAATAATATTAATAAAATCCCGATCGATCGTCTTGATCCAGGTTTACTCTGATTTTATATTTTGTAAGGTAAGTACTGATTATTAAGTCCGTGTCCTGTGTAACTAGTAATAGTTAAGATCACCGACAGACAATTAACACGTTGTTGTGTCTAAAAAACCCTCTCAAAAAAGTTCCATCAGAGATGTAGGTTCTCTAGTAATCCAAACGACTGTTTTCTCTTAATAATAATAAATATATATATAAAAACGGGTTTACACGAATTATTTATATGCAATGTGATATCTAATGACAATTCTTTTATTTCCACTTTCTAAGTAATGTCGTATTAAATCTAAATATAAAATATCCCTGGCTACCAACTTAAAATAGCCACATATTAGATAATCCAAACAAAAAAATGGCATAATCCACACGAGTCGTGGATAATAATTGGATAATCGATGTACAAATCCCCTGCTCCAGCGTATAATATCGTAACTGCAAAAAAAGTCTGTGTGCTCGTATGTTGCATGTATGAAATGTACGAAACGTCAAAAAATGTTGCTTTTCATTCATTATTTAACCTATTAAGTGGAACTTTTTCGAAATAGTAAAATAGTCCTATTTGACCGGCAACTAATGTAGATTCATCTATTATCTATAACACATTTCATGTCTCTGTCATTAGTAGGTATTTAATTGTAAACTGTTATATGTTTTAAATAATAATTAAACCTAGTGACACGTGACATGCAGTGTTACCAGATTGAATATGTGGCTCAGTTCCATAAAGACTTAAGAGCACATAGACGATATTATACGCTGGAGCAGGCGAAATATATAATTTGTCAAGTGATCATGGTAATTGGTGTTAGGTGGAAAACTACGCAGTGAATATTGCGGAAGACAACCTTCCTCGTCACCCCCCTTATGAGTATTTATTCTATATGTATTATTGTGGAGGCGCGTCAGTCTGGTGGGGCGGAGTGGGGGGCGGTCCGGCTCCAGAATGTTCCGGTGCAGGAACAGAACGAACCGGAGCACGACACTGGCATAACCTGCAATATCGCACTCTCACTTATAACAGATAAGCAGGAGTTAAACTATCAGTGGCCTGTGTTAGTGGATTATCATGCTGACAAACATCATAGGTAAATAGCCTCTATTATATCAGAATCGGCAGATATGATTCAACAGTTTGTTGCTGTTTTATTTTGAATCAATGCGCAGTTTGTTTCCACCGCCGATATTGTGAACGCGCTGTTACTTTCAAAACAATAATATTTACACCGCCACTAATTGATAAGGATAACTTCTATAACGATTATAAATTGAGGCGTTCACTTAACCTTAACCACGAACTCAACACGATGACAACAAAAAAAGATTGTTTTTTTTTTAATATTTAGACTTTGATTCATTAAATTGTGCGCATATTCAAGATTCGCGGTTATGTGTCTGAGGGTCGTATTCAATATAAGATGTTAGTGAGTCGTGTGTGTACGAATAGACTTGAGCTTTGTATAGTAATAACCTAAGCACTTTGAATTACTACATATAAAAGGCCATTGTGTATGTATACGTTTTACTGTGTGTCTGTATTGTGAGCTATTGGGCGATAAAGTAAGAACAAATTTGAATTACTATATATAAAAGGCCATAGTGTATGTATACTCTTTACTGTGTGTCTGTATTGTGATCTATTTAGCGTTAAAATAAGAACAAAATCACTTTGAATTACTACATATAAAAGGCCATTGTGTATGTATACGTTTTACTGTGTAGTTATATTGTGAGATCTCTTATATTAAACACTATGACCTATTATATGTAGTAAATCAAGTTATTTGCTGTGTACTACAGTATTGTTATACACGCATACGCATCGCACGCACACACTTTAATTACACCATTTTATTGAATACGACTCGAATTATTCCCCCCAATCGGCTGTGATTTTGACATTTGCTCTATATCTTAATATTGGTCCGATAGTAACAGGTGGTTTTGTAACCTCAAAATGAACTTTACGCCAGCCATATCCTTACATATTTTAAATAACAATTGATATTTCACTAAAAATTTATAAAATATATTTTTAGTAGTTAACACGTTTGCAGACACTTTTTTCTGCAAACGTGTTAACTACTAAAAATGTGTCTGTTTTGTAACATCCGGTTGAATATTTTAGTAGAATCATACAGATTGAATGTATTGAAAGTAACTGACGTTTTATATTGTCATCTCTTTCACGTTTAGTACAAACTTTCATAATTAACACGTATCAAGATTAACTGAAACATATGTATGTTTATATGTTATACACCTGAGCTTTAATTAATTATGTAATTGATTAAAATCAGACACGTTGAATTAGTATAATCATGTTAGCTTTCCGGCGATATAATCAATGTACGATTACGTCACTATCAATGTTTTGTGATCCTGAAACTGAAATTTTCGGTTAAATTTTCAAATTGACCGTGACCTTTAATGAGTTCCACCCGAAGTGGGCGAGTATTTTTAGATGTGTCATCAAAACCTTTTTTTTGTCGTTGTTGTTGTTGGAAAATGACTATATTTTCCTTGTTTTTGTGTTGAAAAATTCAGTGATTTTTTTATTGTTAAACAATGATATATGATGAATTAAATAACACACAACATACATAGAAGAGACAATGAACTCGCTTCTTCTGGAATACTCTTTTTATCATTGTATTTAGATTAAAACGGGGCTGTATTAATTAACAAGGTTAACTCCCTATCACCAAAATATTGTGTTCAATAACAACAGAATATATTTTTTTAACGATAAACATTGTCGTTGTCGATTCGATAGCTCAGTGGATAAAATAGCATCTGGGAGCGTCAACCTAGATTCTAGAAGATGCGATTTGGAATCCCGTCCAATTATTTAATTTTATTGATATGTTAAATAGAATTGTATTCCTAATTACACTTTGATTCTTATGTTTGTCGAGGAAAAGTCAATCATTAGAAACGCACAGAAGACAAACTAACAAACCGCATACAGCTGTGATTGGTGATATCATACATTTATATATATGAGTTGACTGACACGATAATCGATACCACCGATTTGTTAGCAGGCCATACTACTGGACGTATAAATATCAAGATGGCGGACCTGTCAAACTCATCTGCCTAGTCCACGATCTTGATATTTAAAAATCCAGTTGTTTGGCTTGCCAATATATCTGTGTTATCGGTTATGTCCCTTGTCTAAAGTTAGATATTTTTTCTATAAATATAAAAAAATCCGTAATAAAATTCGTGTCAGTCAATTTATATTAAAGTATAGTTATTTACTTAATTAATTTGATAAATGTATATAGCCTTGAAGATAAATAGGCAATTTCACTTTTTAGTATGTATTTTTCCTATAGGACAAAAATATGTAAATGCAATCGTTAAAATTTCAATAGTACTTTTTTTTCAATAGAATTTTTTCACTTGTTTGTCGAAAATATGTTATTTCAATTTAATCCGTATTATCTTTCAATACACACAAACCGTGTTATTTCACCTTGTATATCGTATTATGTTATTACTTAATATATTATTTTTAGCTGTCATAAATGTACTTGTTATCGCGTAATAATCGACAACCAAAACAATTTTCATTCATTCATTCAGTGTTATCTAAAGTTTTTGGTTTTTTGTTTTGCGGTTTCGTGTTTATAAAAACAACACGTTTATCAATGTAAACAAAATCACCACTAGTTATACTTAATTCTCAGAAATACTTTAAAACAATGCGTATTCAATTAATTAAATAATGTGCAAAAAAAACAAACTTAACAATTGGATAAGTGCCAACGTTGTCCGACGCATCAAATAAAATGTAATAATAAACAGTTATTGTTGTCTTATAATATTTTTTTATATCAAACTTTAGTAGGAAACGTAAATTAGGATTACAAACTTTATGTGTAATCCTAATTTACGTACCTCATTTACGTATACTTTTATAAGTTGCCTAATCAAAAAATACCTGATAACGTGTGTTATATATAAAATTTTAATAAAAATGTATGCGATTCTGCGATATTTAAATTATGATTAATTACACGTTTAGTTTAATCAACTGATCAGTCAAAACTGATGCTGAATGGGGTCAGGGCAATACTTCAGTTAAATATAACTCGACAGTTAAACTGAAGGTCACTTCAACTGATTCAACTAACGTGTAAGGTTATCTTTATGCTCATTAACACAATATTTGCACTTATTATTTTTTTAAATACATTTGCTATGTAATTAAAAAAATACTGTAATCAATTTTACCAATCTCAACTAATTTTGTTCCTTCGTACCTACTCATGTTTGTATAGTAAATGTCTACTTTTAAACACGCGCAGGTTTGACTTGGAACGTATTTATAAAGGGATTTATATCTTCTACAAACACAATTATTTGGTCAAGGTCGATTTATAATCTAGCATATCTATATTTATTTACTGTTTTTTAAGGAGTTTAAGTCATGTATTTGTATATCCGCATTTCCCGAATCTAGGTTTTTTATATTGGATATTGGTTACAAATATTATGTTGCAAAAACGCGCATGTCCTTGTTCCATAAGGTGACCCAATTCCTCGACCTGTAATATACGTTTGTCCTTCTATAATATTATCATTGATCCTGCACAACTCTAGTAATGATTGTATAGTGTATCGATTGAAGTTATTATTTTATAAATTACTAGGGTAATTTTAATTGAAATTTTCAATTTGTTAATGTTTTTTTATGTTCTGCCTGGTTTTTAATAGGACGTTTATCTTTGAGTTTTGATTTCATTGTTGCTTTAAAGAAGTTTTAAAGAATTTTTTTATTTTAAAAATGAAGTATAAAAATGTGGAAATTGTTATGCATTATCAAATTAAATACACCTAAAAATATATTGAAATTATTTAATATTTTGAAATGCTGTGATTTGTTTTTAATACGAAGATAATAAGTTGTTTGTTTTTTCATTCGAAAGAAGTTTGAAATTTTATTAAAATTATTAATAAAATAATATAACGCGGTTTTCATATGATGACAACACTCATCACAATATTTAAAAAGCGAGTCTCCCGATAAATACTTTTTTTGAGAATTTTCATTTATTATGCATTATTAAATATCTCTAAAATTATTTTGAAATTAATTTAATAATATTATCATTAAAATACCTGTTTCGAGATTTTAGATATGTATTAATTATGATTAAATATTTAAATTGAATTATTTATACACCTGGCAACACTTGTCTGTCATGTGTCAAAAAATTTGAAGTGTATATATAAAATTTTACAGATTACGATTAACTACCTTCTATTGACAGAGACATGAAACGTGTAATAGATAATGGATGAATCTACATTAGTTGCCGGTCAGATAGGAATAATTTACTATTTCGAAAATGTCCCATTTAATAGTTTAAACAATCATTGAAAATGAAAAATTTTTTACGTTTCATACATTTCGAACAATACGGACAGCAAACATATTTCAAACGAAAGTATACGATATCTCGAAGGTATTCGATACATATTAAGGGCTACTTTCGCATATCTTCAATAATCAACAAATTTAAATGCAGTCTCACTACCAAATATTCTATTCTATTTTGAATATATGGCTCAGTTCCATAAAGACTTAAGAGCACACGGAATTTTAATGCTTGTACCCTGATATATAAAGGACTATTTTTCTGTATATAGCGACTCTGTATACGCTGAGGATGGTTGAGGGATTGACCCGTACAGACAGACATACAGACAGACAGACAGACATATAACATACACACAGTTAGACAATTATATATATTATATAACTGATACGTGTTGGTCAAAGAATGCAAGCCGATGTGTGCCAATATTCTCACGTACTATCCTCCTGTATTCAACCAATTATTATATTAGCGTATACTCATACAATTACACCAACATTCCATCAGATCAGATATCCAATGTACACGATTAAATAAATCTTTATAATATTTTAAAATAGCTCTAGAAGTCCTGATTTTTTTCAGAAGAGATGTAAATTCAGGCGTAAATGCAGTTTTACAAACTCTAACTCAATATTGACGTGTTTCAGAACTTTACAATACGTAAATATAAAAATAAAAAGATCCCCAATATAACAATTTTTCCCCTTGAGCTTAGTTATATCAAGGTTGCAGTATATAATATACAACATGTCTTTAAGTGAACTTCAAATATTTTAAGGTAACAATTTGCACATTACGTGTAATCTATCGAGACCTCAATTAATGGTTAAAGCTAGTTAAAATTTTCAATTTTTAATATTTTTTTTAGTCATTTCCCGCATGATTGAATTTAAAATAAAGCATCTAAAAAATTATGTGGAAATCATTAAAGTTCAATCCATTATACCGAAATGACTTTGACAGAACAACGCAATAAATGAAAACTGTTGCCATATGAAACAATGAAACATCTTGCATCAATAATAACCGAAGGTTTTCAAACTGTAATATTTTAGGCTAAAAATAATTAGGCATGCTTTAATTTGCACTTAAAAATAATTAGGCATGCTTTATTTTGCTTTAATATGCACAAATATGCGCGCTCTTATTAAAAAAAACTCGAGCAGTACTTTTTATTTATCAAATAAAAAATGATATCTTGTTGATTTGTGGTTATGGAATTATTCGCCTCAATTACCCCCCGAACCCATGACATTTCCTTCAACACTAAGCCACTTAACCAATTTAACGAGTCTCACATTCGCATACAATGTAAAAGCTCGTAATGTAGTAATAATGGAAGTTTTATTCACTATACCATGAATTACACTACTATGTATGAAATAAATTATTTTATTGATTTCATATTAAATACAAAAAGTCCCAGTTCTCTATTTCCCATAATTATACTCTTCTATATTTTATTCCCAATACGAATAATTCAATTAAATGGTATGTGTATTTTTTTTTGGTTAGCTAACACCCTGATAACTCTGGATTAATATCTTAGCCTTCAATATAAAAATAGCTAGCAATATCCGTTCACATTACATTGTTACTTAATTGGGTCGTCATTTATTGAAATAGCTGCTATTGTTTCGTTTATGTACATAATAAAATGTCACCAAAATATAATATCCAACAATAATCTAATAGTATTTTTCTGTGTGCAAAATTTACAATACAACGAATGACCTGGAGAGTTGTTCACAAACAAATGAAACTAAAACAAGCTTTAATCGTTTGCTTCTATAATAAAAATACTGGAATCGCAACTCTGCGTTTCATTAAATTATTCAAAAGCTTTTGCATTTCACAAACCCCTGTGCAGCTTTTCATTTTTAAGTACCCGCCTGCTTTTTTATTAACATATTTTATAATATACATATATAAATCACATATTGTGCAGAATATTATTGGAAATGGAAGTTGATGGGAAAATATTGTTTCATCGGACGTTTGTATATAAATTTAATGAATAACCCTTTCGAAATGTAATCATGGGTAAATGGAAATGTATGAAGAATCAACAGTAAAAGGAGTGCATTCGGCGCCGTTTGCGAGATGAATTTTAATTACGATCTAACTTTTAATACGCTGTACAAGTAGAATATGTATATGTGATGGGGTGGGTGGTTTGGGGTGACTGTTATGGGGTGGTATGGCGGATAACAGAGCACAAAGGCACCGAGCGACATCATCGGAAACATTTTCAGTAATAAAACCCTTTGGAGCAACACCACTCTCATGTTCAGTCTTTCGCTAAACTGAAAAAAAATCTCATAGGTATATTATGAAACAAGTTTTATAACGGAAAACGCTTTTTACACCTTATATGAAAACTCAATGATCATGTACTTTTCAGTCGTTCTTTGGCTACATGAATAACTTTTCAGGATCTATATAAGTTGTTCGATTATATAATCAAATTCGTCGTGAATGCAAAAGGTTCTGTAAATTATTTATTTAGTCAATAACCTCTCAAATTACATTATTAATGAGTATAAGTGTTGACTTCTTGGTGGATTTCCATAATTTAAAGATATTTTCTTTAACAATTAAATAAATGAATTGATTTTGCGGTAAATGTATGTATCAATTCCATAGTCAAACACCAATATATTTGTAAAATTTAAAAAGGCTTTTATAAAACATTTCCCGACTTCTATCCCCGACAAATTTACATCTTAAAACAATGTCTCTTTTCAAAGCATTGGCCAATAATATAACATTTAATATGGCTTTAATGACTTTAATTATGTTCCATAAAGTGCAATTGGAAGATATTTTAAACAAGATAATAAATTCTTAACCCGATAAATAAACACTGAAATCTATTAAAACATCCATAGAAAGCCCTCCCTAACTACGTATATTTCTATTAATATACTCTGTATAAAAATAAATATGAATAAACGTAAATCCGTCAATTATAATTAATGAAATATAATGTTAAATGGTAATTAAAGTCATCTTATGTATTTCATAATACTTTTTTAGTATCTTTATGCATTATTAAATTATTAAAAAAATACTAGTTTATTTTAAAAGCATCATCACTATGAATAATGAGGAAATGTGCTTTTTTAACATTCACCGCAAGATTTATTGACTATTCACTTATGTGATTTGAAATTAAGTATATTATGAATGTAGCCAGATAGTCAAGTAATAAGTTGCTTATAATTGAAAGTAATTATTGTCGGGAAAAGATTTTTATACAGTCATCCTCACGTTTATAGATATTTAATAGTACATAATATCCAATGGTTCCTTTTAAATAGATTGTTGAATGTACGCAGTGGTTTTTCGATAGTTTTCAAAACAAACATAGAAGACTTATAAAGACTGGAATTAACTGTTATGCTCAGTCGAAATTTATTTAACAACGGTTTCTATTTTAATGCTCCTTCGTAAATAGTTGACTAGCGAAGTGATGTACAATAAATATTTAACCGTCTCGTCTTTGCTTTATTAGGTCAATATTGGCGTTAGATTTATACAGTGTTATGGGAGAAAGAGCGACATAAATCTAAGATGGGGGAGTCATATTTTATATTCGTTTGTTGGCAAGAATGTGTTTATTTATAATGGAATTCAAAAAGTGTATTTTGCACCGCACAACTTTGGCAATTTATGATAAAGTTACCTGCTCCACCCACCATCGGCATCACTGCAAACGACACCCTTAACTCTTAACTCGACTTCAACCCCTATTCATATCATACATCGCCTCTTTTTCACCTCCACACTAATAAACCACTGAACTTTAATTGACCGGATTTTGTGTTGTTGGAAAAAGCCGATCTTTGCGTTAACCACTACTATTTTCAGTCAATTTAACACGATTTATTTGTTGGAAATATTTTGCATGATACACGACATTCGTTCGGAATACGATCTGCGCGCGTTACAGTCGAACAATTTAAAAAGATGCATTCACACGAAGGAAAAAGACGTCATTATAAATAAGAAAGATATGGTAAATCTGTCATTTTCTCTTTATTTTTTACGGGAAAAATATTAACAAACATCTCAAACACATTAGGAACGTATACGTTTCATCCACTAAAAAAAGATGTTTTTAGTTATGTTGACTTACTTTGATGGTTTTACGCGCATTTGATGCAGAAGTATTCAATATAAAAGTGTGTTAGTGATTCATGTGTGTACTAATAGACTAGAGCTTGTTAGTATTGATGTACACGCATACGCACCGCACGCATACATACTCATTACACTATTATATTGAATAAGGCCCTACACTCCTTAAATTAATATTTTTTTATTATAAAAATATATCATATTTATTGGATTTTATCTGAACATGTCTGGGGCCCCTTAGTCATCTTTAAAACCTATAAAATAACCGACATATACTTTGCAAATTCTCAAATATCAAAACACGAATTAGAATTGAAAAAAATCTCATTTTGATATCTTGATTGTAAAGTTCATAACAAATGTTTTGTACTAATCTAGAGAATTGGGATACCGATGGTTGGTTTGTAAATTGAAAACGACTTCTCTGAAAAAATATTTCCGTGTAAAACACGATCGCTTTATTACATTGCACATAATTTAATACAAAACTTGTACAGTCTATGTTTAATTTCAGAGGAATAGAATTGTAATGAAACTCGACACTTCTCGGGAAACTTTGTACAAAACATATATTATAATTTCTAATCAACCGTGTTGAACGCATTCGTTCTCAGCTTAAAAATTATCTGCTCAAAAATAAATAATTATAAAATCTACAGTGAAATGATAGGATTTATATTACAAGTTTATCGAAGCATGAATTCAGAGAAATTCAATGACCTTTTCTCCATTGTTAGATATTTATTTATAATAAACGGGTCGTCGCTTCGCCTTTTCCGAGTCTCACGTTCATCATATATTTTAATATTAATTTGTACTCGGCTCGTATCTTGACTCGGATTAACTTAATTCTATAAAGTAAGGGAGGTAAACAACCCCGACAAACCTTCCGAGCTAGATTGAAATTTCCACCGTATTTCTGTTTCTCCGCAATCGTATCAAAAGTACACTTTGATGAAGTTTTCCTAATATAACAATTATTTAGTGTAATATGAATAGTCAACTAGTTTCTTCGGACTCCCAACTGAAAGCTTTCATTAATTAAAATATTAAATTTTGTTATGAATGTTGATATATATTATTGTTTTTACATGAATCCAATTGTGTTTTTGTTTTAAATTTTGCAGTTGAATGGAATGTCGATTTGTCCAAGTGAATATTGCGAATCCCATTTATCATTTCCGAAATATATTGTCAAGCGGAAACCACCACTCAATCGGATTTATCGGTATTTACTTACACTGGGGTTGTTTTGACTAGTGATTTTCATGAAATAATATCATAAATCAACAAGTCTCTTACTACATATACATGAGTTTAATATTGATACCAATTATTGAGTCATTTACTTCGATATACCGTCTCATGACGATGAAAATATTTGAATTAATAATAACAATAATATTTGTCATAAATATTAATTTGTTAAATTCAAAATACAATTTATAAAGGTGAAAAAGGAATTTGTACTGAAGGTAAAAGGCAGATACGATGGGGTGTGTCGCCGGGGGAATATATTCACCCTTGGTAAGGGTAGCTTTAAAGCCTCATTGCCTCTCACGATTGTTTATTGATCAATACTCTATAAAACTCGGGTTACTTGCCTGATTTATAAAAATATATCAACTTTTATACATTACAACACATTTTTTAAATTTAATTTAATTATTAATTTTACGTAACAGAGAGTAGAACTTTTACAATATGGTATTATTTTCATACATTTTTCACCCTCAGTACACTTTACACCACTGTACTGTTCGATACTCAAAAAAGAGGTTTCAGCCCCCAAGATAGGAAGTATTATTTTGGGTTAATTAAATTAAATACCCTAAAACTAATTTTGTGGGCGCTTGCTTTAAAATTAACTCGGAGAATGGTGAGGTTTTTAAAACATTTTCTTTTAAAGCAACATAATATAATAATAAATCAAGCGTATAGTCTATCCAATAATTTAACTACTAATAAATATATTCCGTAATACCAAATAATATTCATGTAATTTTAGAGCATGGAATAGGTATTATTTTTTTTATTATCATGTAAATAATTAACATTTTCCCATGAAAGCTTCTTTCTACATAATTTAATACTTTTTTATTAACAATTGAATAGTTAAGTGTGCAAGTGAAGACGTTAAAATAAATCCTTTAATGTAAAATTCACTCGGTGGAAAAAAGATGGAACGTGACAGAATGTGGATGGAGGCGCAGTTAGATTGAAATATACGCAGTGATCAGTTGTCAGATTTATATTATAACTTACAGTATAATGTGTATAGATTAAACTAGAATATAAAGAGTAAACTAGAATATTTCGGTGTCTTTTGGTCGAGATTGAAATGCACGGGTATAAGAATTCAAAGCGTATATAAAACACTAAAATATTCTGCATCGAAATCTATCTACATACAGTAAAGGATGACTGTACAGATAAAAAAAACAGATTTGGAATATTAAAAGTTTTACAAAATGTTACAGCTACATGTCTTGACTGTGAGTTTCTCGTATTTTGTTTACGCTGGTTCATGAAAACTGTACTGTAATATACTGGGTTTATTTACCCCTCTTTGGTATTCTATATATAACATTAAACTCTGTATTTTGTTAAAATTAAATCTTGCGTCAATTTTAAATGAAACGTCAGCAAAAGCGCACTGTTTCGCAAAATTTGTTAATTCTAATTATTAAAAATAATGCACTTTATGTAAGAAAAACGCTTTATAACCGACCAAAAATGATTAATGAGATCTGGAATATTAATAAAATTCCGATCTATCGTCTTGCTCCAGGTTTACTCTGATTTCCTATATTGTAAGGTAAATACTGAATACTTATTCGTAAGTCGGGCAGAGCCGCTCTGTCGGTGACCTGTGTAACTAGTAATAGTTAAGATCACCGGCAGACAATTAACACGTTGTTGTGTATACAAAACCCTCTCAAAAAAACTCCATCAGAGATGTATGTTCTCTATTACTGGTTATTTATTACTACTGAGAGATGGAGAATAATATTAATAAAATCCAGATCGATCGTCTTGATCCAGGTTTACTCGGATTGACTTATTGTAAGGTAAATACTGATTATTAAGTCGGTGACCTGTGTAACTAGTTATAGTTAAGATCACCGACAGACAATTAATTAACACGTTATTGTGTCTAAAAAACCAAAAAAAAAAACAAAATCTTGTCAAAAAGCCGCGCAAGGCGTAAATAAATAAATATTGAAAATCGAAATCTATGGGGGTTGTTTTCATACAATATTCATGGATCTGATAACACTTTTTTAAATGATTAAATACGTACACTCTTACTGAGATATATTATATTATAGAGTTATATTTGCTATTGTGTGAGTGGCAGTACAAAGTCACAGACGAACCAAAGCATCTTGTTTGAATTAAGTATATAATGGCTGGAATGTGGGTGGAGGGTGGCATCGTGTGACCTTGGCGGGGTGCACTGGCGGCCATATTAAATGCAATATGGGGGTGGAAGGTGGACATAGCAACCCACATTATTTATTAAATTGAACCGTGATTACTGTAGATCCTATGTTAATTGTTATAATGTACAAGTGGGAGGGTGTTATATTGATTGTTAGTTTTAATCCATGTTATAAATTAAATATAATTAATGGCGAGTGTGTAATAGTATGAAATTGTTGATAAGGCACGTCTGGTCGGCGCCCTCGACCAAGGTTAAAAGGACCTTCCCTTTCCATGTCTCCGTGCAGCTCAGCTCCTTTGTTCCTCTCATCCACCCACTGGATTCTGCTACTCTTCATCCTCACACTTCTACCATCTGACTCCACCCCATTTTTGATAGCGTTCACCTGCCACCAAATATATGTATATACCCTTGAATAACATTTCAAATTTGCACGCTGCCTTTGCATTTTACAAAAAAAAAATATTATTGCGACGACAATAACGACGGTCGATAGCGTTTAAATGAAGGCATATACATAGGTGAATATGTCTTTTTTTATATCGTGACGCCTTCCCTATTTGACGGGAGTCCCTTTATAAGGGGTTGGCCAGGCCACCTTGGCCTTTACGGGAGAATATAGTAGAGATGGTTTCCCAGGCCACCACACAGCAATGAGTACTTAAGATCTAGTTTGCTAAGCTAGATCTACCAAGTGACTCCGGTGCCGTGAATCGAACCCGGGAGTCTTCACTCACCAATCCGTTACAATAACCACTGAGCCACAAGGCGGCTCGAATATGTCTTTAATAAATACGTAAAATCTGTAGTAAAGTTTTTCCATGCGTAGTAAATTTGGAAGAACTTAGTAAGTGACGTATTAATGATATAACTTAATATGCTAGTAAATGTTTACTTTGTATAAAAAATCATGACTTGAATTGTACACATTCATTACTAATAAGTGAGTGGCCTAGTATCAAACCTCTTAACCATTAATATTATTTTTGACTTTAACACAAACATTACGAACAAAAGAGTCGATTTTGATAATAAGGTTAAAATTCAACTCTTTTTTTAAATAGGTTTAAGCCGGTTTTTTTACGATATTAATGTACAACTAGATAGGGCACTTCCTGAATAATAACAATTATCAATAAAAACCACTTATAAAAAATGGTCTTAAGTCGTCTTTGATAATGGCCTACTCAAGTTAACATTATAATTGTCATATCATCTATGTATTTTAATTAATGAAATACGATTGTATCGATGATTTGCATGAACATTATTGTACAAGAACGTGTTAACTTATTGTCTGTCGGTCATTTAAACTATTACACAGTTACATAGATCACCGACTTAATAATCGCCACAGTATATAGTACCTTCTGGAAATCAGAGTAAACCTGGATCAAGACGATCTATTAGGATTTTATTAATATTATTCCCGATCCCCCAGTCATAATAACCGATAAAATCAATATTTATTCTTATACTCTGAGCTATTACGCTGTTATGATAGTGAGTAAAAGTGCATATTTAACTCAAAAAACGGATATTTTGTGCAACTCTTAAACTTTAAATAAATGCATTCATGATTTGATGTTCTACATGAGGAATTTGCTCTGATTATTATATTTTATGTTTAATTATAATAGAACAAGTTGCTTTGGTTTGAATGCATAATTCTGAGAATAATCGTGCCATGTTTAAGAGGTACAGGTAAAATTAATTATGTACTGAGATATTAATTAGCCTGCAAACTCGGGAGAGTGTGCCAGATCGTAGATTAGGATAAAGGGATGAGTAATAATTACTAAGAATAAATATTTTTTCATACCTTATTTTTCATTCACTTGGAAATTATTCTCTTTTTTCAATTAAACGGAATCTCAATCTGGACTTGCATTGTACTGATAATGTTTGACCTATTTTATTGTTTGTGCAAGACAGGTTACGTATAGAATAAATTGTGTTTAAAATTCTGGTTCACGTCATTTGGTTTAGCCTCTAGGGAAGGTGATGTGACACGTGTTGGAAACTACACGTGTCCTTTGCACCAGCCACGTGTTTTCTACCATCCGTTCCACTCTACAGGAAGTACTATCTTATTTTTTTGAGCATTGGCAATATTTCATCAATAGTGAATGTATATTATAGTTAAGTTTAAAAGCAAATTAGTATGGTAAATCTGTTGTTAACAAGTTGTATGTGTAAAAGATGTTTAATAATGTTTGTTGTTTTAAATTTGTTTCAGGTAAGCAAAGCATTCCACTTATTGGCACCCTGTCGGTAAAGAAGGTAAATAATAGCATGGGTTCTTTACCCAGTGCACTTTTGCCTTTGCTCACTATTAGCCTCGAGCTCTTTAGTTTGCCTTTCTAATTGAACTACCTTCGTAGCCACTTGGTTATCCGTTATTTCCTACCCGTAATACTTTAGATATTTTTGAAATATGTTTCTACCCATAAAATGCATCGTCGGCTTCAGAATTGCATCTGATAATAACGTCAGGTTTGAACTTGACACTTGAGTTTCGATGACTCAGATATAAAATTTCAACATGCCAAGGACATTGCTTCTGCACAATCATCAGATTACATCTCTTCAAAAATGAAATACGAGGAAATTTTCACATCGTCATCCGACAAGTTTCTTTGATTCAATCCTATTTGTTCAAAAACAACTAAAAATACAAATATCATGCAATCGTTAAATGTTAGGTCTTCTTAACTAACTAATACAAGTTTTCACTTTATGTTTAAAAAAGTGTGTCATTGAAAGTTGTTTGATTTATTCAACGAAAAATAATATGTCAGGATAAAAACAATTTACGTGATCATTTCAGATGTTTTTATAAATAAAATCATGTTACTCTCGAGCGTCGGATTATCGAACGTGTCAGATTTAAGGGACTACAGTGTTGCAGGTGGCCATAGCCCGCGTATGTGTATAATATGCGCATGTTGTAGTGACTTCCACTTTTTATAGATACAAGTACATTGTTGAAGTCTTTAATTTATCATTTTCACAATCCTAATTTTGTCAGATGTATTTGGTATGAAAAAGCTTTCATTTGATTCGAAATATGGTGAATTTGAAGTAAAAAACTGTTTTCAAGCATCATTTATTAAACCCTTTCTGTTTATGTAGTATTTGAAAATATGGGAATATATTTTTTTTAGCACACTGTCTTCATGGAGGGGTTATGACAGTATGATCTACAATAGTACGTAAACAAAAAACCTCGATGTCAACATTTCAATCCTGTATTGAATTTTTATAAAAATTGATAGCAGATTTGTTTCGTAACTGATCTAAAAAATGCATTTATTTTGTACCAATACGTGTTGTTCTTTCGATAGGTTCAAAAGCCAATCACAATATTGCAAAGCCCAGTTAGTAGTGGTCTCATATTGGTTTTCTGTTCTCAACATTAATGCCGCAATGGCCGCTCTGAAATGGTACACTCCGAAAAATATTCACGATTAATGCAAAGCTCTGAACTTTCCATCATCGTATGAATAAATTGAGACACATTTTATTATGAGTCATGCGAAATAATACTCATAATTCTGTCATCTGCTTTGCGAAGTTATCCTGAACTAAATTAGTCAGATGTGCAGTTTGCTATACATAACATGTTTTTAATTGAACTTCAAAGATTTTAAATGCTCTCTTGTAATGGAAATACTATTACACAGAAAAATAAGTTTAAGCGGGCCGAATAAGATTTTGTTCTAAAATTAATTAA
This sequence comes from Agraylea sexmaculata, assembly GCA_022606485.1. Classification (NCBI taxonomy): domain Eukaryota; kingdom Metazoa; phylum Arthropoda; class Insecta; order Trichoptera; family Hydroptilidae; genus Agraylea; species Agraylea sexmaculata. The sequence goes on from JAGTTH010000659.1 coordinate 60,287, forward strand.
TTATTACATAGTTTATTATGACAATGTGTGGGCTTATGGTACATTGTTTATTGTTGTCAGTCAGCTCAAGAAAGTCACAACATAACCTGTCAAATATCAAAATGAAGTTAAATTAAAAATAAGTTGTATATACATATATCCACTCTCGTCGTGGAATAGTTAATTAATTTCTTAATAAATATTGTTAATTGTTATTTAATTATTTAAGTATCGGCTTTTCTTCTCATTGGATTGCCCTGGAGAGCATTATTAAGGTGGAAACCTCTCGGAACAATGCTTTCCGCCGCTTCGGTCTACTTTTTCATATACTTTTTTCTCTTTTCATGCAACTACCACCATCTCTTCTACCCTTGTTCCACTATTACTACTCTTTTTCAGGAACCTCTGTTTGTATACCGAGCTAATTGCTGTGGCTTTAAGCACTCTATTTGCGTCACATTACACCGGCTATTTTGGCTTTGTCAAATAAATATTTATAATGGAGAGATTTGCTCTATCTATAAATAAATCAACCCCACATTAATTTCATATAGTAAAGTCAAATATTACCTTTTGTATATTAAATAAAATACGATCCTTATTTTAAGGATTCTTGACATTGTATTTATTGGAAACCGTTATTGAATTACTCTTATTTTGTCTCGTTGATATCATATTTCATTTTTGCAAATATGTACTTGTATAAAGTATCAATATATAATATTAATGAAAAAAAAATATACATCTTCTCTTTAATATTCTGTTTACAGAATATCAGTTACTGTATTTTTTGGACAGATTTACAATGTTATGAAAAATAATCTTTATTCGCATACGAAAATAATCCAAATATTCCATTACATAACTTGATAGTATTCATGATTTATACATTTTTCTCTCGCATTTATAAGCCCTTTGTAATTAAAAAGTATACAGTGAAAATAATAATTATAATATATTTTATAAAAAGATAAAAAAAAATATGGGAACTATACTTCGCTATTATAAGATCCAAATATCTTTATAAATAAACTTTTGATAGAGATTTGTTTTTGTGTTATTGACGATATTGAAAAAATATTATCGGCAATCGATTATATATTTTCTAATAATGTATACATTATTATGAATGAATAAAATTGTCATCTATACTATTCGTAGTTGTAATTGGAATTGGAAGCCCGATTAGAAAATTTATTAAACTAAATTCATGAGTATTCTTTTGAAATAATCCTGAAAATATGAAAAACCTCATTTTGAAATGAAATGAATTCAATGTATTAAATTTTATGCTTTGTGAATTTTAATTGAATGTAAAGCATTTCTTTTTTTTCTAAATTAATAGCTAAACATTTCTGCTGTCGATTATACAATAGAATAAAATGACGGCTAGATTCAGTGATTCAATACGATCACTTTTCCCGCAAATACTTCGCACGTGTGAAACAACTCTGGCTACACTTTTACTGTGTGGTTATTTTATAGTGAAGATAGTAATAGTAATAGTAATAGTAGTAGTAGTGAATGGTCAATATTGAAAGGACCACAACATTATTGGCCTCTTAGCAGTTCTACCATCCGTCAAATTGTCCGATCCCCAATCTAAACCCGAACCATTCACTCGTTCAATATAAAGCATCACCGCTTCGACATCTCTATCCGAAACCCTAATAAACCTTCACTTTGATAAATATATATTAAATATATTCTCGTTTATCGAATAAATAATTGTTGATGAGATTACAATATGCTTGAGCACTTGAATATGCTTCACTGGGACTGCATATTATATTAACTTATTAGATATGATTAATGCTGTTTATCGAAGTGATATTTCATGCCTGGCAGAATCGCTTCGGTGTCTCATAAGGTTTTCCCTGGAAATTTCCATGAATAGGTTGAACAGGCACCTTTTCTTATAAATACTACCCTCGTTTCATACAAACTTTCAGTACTGTTTCTTCGTTCGGATCTGCCATATTTTCGTCGTGTATCGTCATTTTTAAAATTATTTGATTTTGAAATTATAGCCAGATTGTTACTTATTAACAGACCTAGTTGAAGTTATTTGACGTGTTTGTGCTGTGCAAAGATTTCCTTTATTATTTGATTATTGTATTATTTTATTTCAACTCTCTGATATTTATACAAAACATTATGAGCCAGTTTCTTCAAGTCGTGTGCTACGTGCCAAGAGATTATACGAATCTCGTGTCATATGTTCCGTTTCTTAAGGCGTATCAAAGCTATAGCCGAGCGGTTCCGATGTGTGTATCGCAAGCATTCAAGAGAACTTGGATACAGGCGACTAGAGCCGAAGCGACGAGTTATTTACGACATTTAGATTTAGATTTGCTCGATTTTGACAGCTGGTAGCTCGAGCTACATCTTGAAGAAACGCATTTGGCGCGTAAATCGCCGAGTGACACGAGCTCGAGATTTAACACCGCTTGAAGAAACTACGCCTTAATGATATACATCTAAACTTCTTATATTTATGGGACAAACTATAAATTTGAATGCCAATTTCAAAAATAATGTTTTATGATTGTTCTGTTAGTATCTGAAAATTCAAATAGAATAATACATTTTACCTATTAATAAATCAATATGTATAATAAAAATATAAGCAGCGCAGTGCTTTATAATTGTGCAACCTGTTTTTTCACTCATTGGTCGAGGTTGATTACAGAGTCAAATAATTTTAACTATTCATTTATATTAATATTCTAGATTTCTCCCCTTTTCGGTTATGATATAAAAAAGTTGTTTTTACTGTTTCTGGGTGGTTATGGAGTTATTCAAAGTTTAAGGTGTGATGACGGCGATGAAAAGGATCGGCCATTAAATTGTTCTGTTCGACTTCCGCTAGGTTTACGACCACTGCCTGTTTCCCACTACCAACTACCCTTTACCCAACCATTAAAAATACCCTCGCCACCCCCATGACACACATTCCGCAAATCTCTTTGGTCCTTTTAGCTTTCCCACAATGCTACAATGTTATAATACCCGCTAATTGTTTAACAAGCTGTTTGGATGTGTTAATTAAACATATTTTGCATGGATAATTTGATACAGTTAAACGTTGTATTGTCTACCAAATAGTTGGATATAATAAAAGAGGGATAACATTCGTATATGGCTATAGATTTCCAATTTTATTATTGAGTTATTCGAATTTGAATGTGCTACCCCTCTTTGTCAGTGTCACATATCGGAAGTTTCACTCTATCGATTTAGTTGGAGAGCTCAGTTTTACGAATCGGATTTATGGACGCCTTTCACATTTTATTATTTCTCAACCCCGGTATGTTTTCCTCCTCATCGTGTCGTTAAATAAGATTTTTTTTCAGTAAAGGTTGTTCGTAGATACTCTACTTATTTCAAAGTGGTGCGAAAAGTCGGTCATAAAAATGTTTACGTGTTTGTCCACAGCTTTTCTTGTACCAATTTCCATTCATTTACTAGACGTTTACTTGTAATCAGAATATCATGATGGGTATTTTAATAAACATTCGCATTTACATTATATTGATAGTTTTATAATTAAGTAATAAAAAATTTAACCTACAGTTCCAACCACTCTCGCTTTTTGGCATAAATATCACAGCTCAAAAAATAATTAGTATAGAATTAATAAAATGTAATTAGATCGAATATTCCAATTGGAAGATAAGGAATAATATAAATCCAACTGACGAGTGCTGCATTATTATCACCGCGACTTGGGATCTCCCGTAATGCTCTAGTGGTACTGCAGCATGATACAATAAACAACATCTAGTATAAAAGCTCCCCGATAATATATCTTGAATTACAGAATCATTTGTTTATTGCCTTATAAAATGGTCGCAAAAATTTTTCAGTGATTTGTAAAAGATGCAATATCCCTTTAAAACGTTTTTTTAAAGTAAAGCGAAAACTAATTATTTTTTTCCCTACTACCATAAAATGAAAATGTGCTTTTTTTCCCTTTTCTTGATATATGTTAAAGAAAGCTACTGAGAACTGACTTTAATATATTATTTACAATATAAATAATAAAAAAATACCAAAAAAAAAACAACATTTATAAAACATAAAAATAGTGCTTTTTTAATATAACCTGAAATAATATTGCGATTAGAGGAAAATTACCTGAAGACAGCCTTATAAAAAGAGGCGTCAACATCTCATTAGGGTGTTTATGGCGCTTACAAATAGAGGTCAAACAGGAGACACCCCCTCAGCCTTCTATAAAGTATCAAATTTGAATTGCAAATTAGACATAGGTTAATTGTTATGTGACACAGGGCTTTATCAACTCGATTAGTTTTCCTTGATCACATTTACGTGTAATGCAATATTTGTTCAGCTGTACGAGTGCAACTGCACAATCTCTACGTTTTTAACACCTCGTATTATTTAACGATCGATACTAATAATGTGAACACTTGTGAATCATTTAAAAATCTTGTTAAATCGTTCATATTCTAAAATAATGATTACTATGATCTCCAGGTACATAACACCAAAGGAAATTATTCAACAGGAGTATTCAATAAATAATATATAACCTTTGAGGCGTATAAATACTTTAGTGACTTGTCAATCTAAATTATCCCTTAAAATGGGTAATGGTCCCAATTTTACTCTTTCAACCCCAAAAACTTACAGTGATCGACTTGTTCAATTAGAGCTTTCAGTTTTAATTTAGCATTGGTCTTCTAAAACCGGGCACAGATATTATTGGTCGTTCGTACTTCTCTCATCTCCGCCAATGAGAGAAATGTAAAAAACACGAGCACCAATTAGTGTCCAGCGCTCGTTCTCTCATTGGCGGAGATTCATGAACGAGCATCAACCAGCATTCATATCTGTGCCGTGCTTTAGTAGGTTTTTTTTGGAATTATAACACGGATTACCTATGTGCCGTATTTAATATGAGGCATATGCGTGTACACCAATACTCCAAAGCTCTACTGTATTCGTATACACACGACTCACTCCCACACAATTATACTGAATACGACCCTTTGCGATATTTATTTATATCCATATAAACGCTTAGAACAGCTTTTTTTTAAAGACAAAACAATAGTAATAAAAAAGGTAAACAAAAATTAAAAGAACATATATAAAAATATATAATAGTATTATAAAAAAATGTTTGTATTAAATTTATATAAAATAAAATAAAGTAAGGTGTAGGAAGCAATAATTTATATGTTGTTATATAAGGTCGTTCCTAAAAAAGTCTTATACGTGGCAGAATTTGTGGAAAAGAGTTCGCCCAGATGCTTTGAAGGTGATATTACTTTATTATTTGATTACAATAAACAGGATATGCACCTAAACTTGATTATTAATTATAAACATTTTATTTTATCTTGTTCTGTTAATATGTGAATATTCAATTTTTTTATCAAATAATAAAACAATATAGTGCAAAAATTTAACCTTTGCAGTGGCAAAATTTTTCAATAATATTTTTTGGCTTATTAAAATATTAAATCTGTTGATTTTTTCTATCTGAAACTTTCTCTTTTACATCTGAATTGATCCATACATATTTTTCATAAACACGAACCGCTAGATTTATTTGCTGTTCACTCATTTATTTTTTTGGTAAAATATATTTATAATCTAATCGAGTATTTACTTGTGTCCGCATTTCGATTACAAAGTCAGATTATTTGACTTTACAAAATAGGTAAATAAAAAGGTGTTAACATTTTGATAGAAAGTGTTAATCTGTCACGCAAGTGTAGGTAATATAATTTAATATAATATATATTTAGTGTGTATATAATGCATTATTCCTTTTGGTTGAACGTGATGGGTTCAGCTGTCAGCTTTATATGACTTGGCACTCTTCCAAGCTATTTACCATCGTTCTCATCTCCTTATCATACACGACCACATCTTTGATCTTATTCAATATCACCAGATCATCGCATAAAACAATTAAATTACGTCATTTAAAGAATTTCCTTGTTACGAGTGCAAAAGTCATTTTATTAACAAACTCTCGAACTTTTTCAAAAAGAGCAAATATCACGCGCTTCATTTTGTGATTGACGGCGTTTGAAACTCTCAGGGCTGTGATTATTTATTCTCAACAATCCCGATTAGTTATTCAATAATATATGTAGGTCTTTACTAATTATAATTAAGTTACGTTCCTATTTTTTTTTTATAGATAAACACAGATATTTTATTTTTCATAGAAGATTTTTTCCAACTTGGTTATGATGACAAATGACATTCATTCATGCTTAATTTGAGGTTGCTTAGTCAACTTCTACTGTTGCAGCCGCTACTTGATTTACTATTTGTAAAGTGCGTGTAAACATACACACGTGTGTTGAAAACATTTTATTAGTCGAAATATCAACTTTTAAGAGGGCCAATATTACCCGACCAAAAATAAACACACACAAATTGTTTGTTTATTGGCAATTCATACGTTATACCGATATGGCGGACCAAGCAGATGAGTTTGATAATGCCTCACTCGGGCTCGTCTACTTGGTCCGCCATATTGATATTTATACTTCTATGCAAATCTTGCACACGTAGTCAAATCAATCCAGTTGCATGGCCTGCTAATATATCGATTGTACTCAACTTTAACTAACGTTGAAGAATATAAATCTTAATGGATGATATTTTTCTGAAAAGACTATGGATATCCTCAGTTAATAGGATTTATAATTTTTTTTTTGCTTTGAAAATGTCTGATTTATTATAAATTTAAAACTTATGAATGAAATTTCTACTTATTCCCATATGATACACCTATTATGATTAAGTTCAAATAATATTCGATTTTTTTAATAAACACCGATTAAGTTGTTTGTTATAACTGCATATTTATTTCAATCAATTAATTATTTTTTGAGTGTCATCCCTGTTTTTATATAAATGCATTGGTTGTGTGTTAGAAAGTTAACTGTCCAGAATGAACGAGGCACCGTTATGACCGTCCTTGGTCCCCCATTTTATTTGCCAAAATTAAAAACTCCCACCGAGCTTTAACTTTCAACGTGTTTTGTAACAGGAAGTCTTTCCGCCTCGCTTCACCACCCTCTGTTTTATATTTTATTACCGGAGCCCGACAAAAAAAAAATGTTTCGAAAGACTGTCAGATTAATACAAATAACACACTTTCACTTACAAGTTTGTATTTGAAGAGTGCAATGTCGCCAATGCGGTATTTTTATGACATCATAATGACGTCTTCTAAATGTTCATGTGTATTTACTTGAAAAACTAATAAAAAATGATTGATATTGTTTGCATCATGGAAGATTTTCCTCATTTATAAATTAGCAACTAAGATTCCATTTTGAAAATAAATTTAAAATAAAAAATTGAGGGCTAATTAATATACATATACATCCATGGTGTTAAGAACTTAAATGCTTTTTTCCTATTATGAAGTTTCCAATTCTTTAAATGAATACAGAAGAGAAAGAAATAAATTATTTGATCGGTTATTACGACGGGGAGATCGGAAATAATATTAATAAAATTCCGATCAATCGTCTCGATCCAGGTTTACTCTGATTTCCTGTATTGTAAGGTAAATACTGATTATTAAGTCGATGACATGTGTAACTAGTAATAGTTAAGATCACCGATAGACAGTTAATTAACACATATTTGTATCTAAAAAACTCCCTAAAATTTTTTAAGGGCTTTAATAAATAAATGTTTTACTCAATTATCTCGAAACTGTTAATTTCGGTATGCGCCCTTATTCCATCCAGCACCTCAATTATAATTTTCGCCGATATGCGTATTTAAAATATCAACAGGTAGGATATTTTATCATAAAGTTTGTAAAAACCTTCTCAAAAAGCCTCTCGGGGCGTTTATAAATAATTTATCAAGGCATGCAATTAAAATACTATGTTGAATATGCTCGCAATTTTACGACACTTTATTAGTCAAATAGAAAAAAATGCCCTTATCTGTATTTTCTATTTTTAAATTAAAATAATAACACCCCTCAAACATGAAGATTCTAAATTTTCATGATTTTTTTTCAGTGCATATTATTTAGATGAATTGGTAGCCACTAGTTATATGTCCAGTAATGTCAGTTTGAATAAAAAAGGATTAATATGACTTTAATACAAAATTGACTCTAAATTTTTGTTATGTATTACAATTTCTTTATTATGCGTAAGTTTTTACATTGATTGATAGAACAATCTTTGGAAATAGTCTTGAGTATATAAATCTTTTTACCTATAACTAACATGAGAATGTTTTATTTAAATTTGACATGAGTAATAGTATTAAATTATAGAAAGAATATAAAAATGAAAACCCATTTACAAATTTGAAGATTAATAAATTATAACAACAATGAAAGCAATATTAACAAAACAATTACAAAATTTAATGCTTAAAAATTATATTATAGTTTGTTTGGGCCAAACCAAATTTGAGTTGAGTGGATTATTAGAAATTTACACTTTTTTTTAAATATCAGTTTTGGAAGTACATTGGTAAAATTAATTTAGGTTTCCTCGAAGCATATTTGGTTTTATTT
>JAGTTH010000660.1:0-30132 GCA_022606485.1 Agraylea sexmaculata
AGCTATTGGAGTGTCTAAAATTTGAATATTTCTCTACAAACATAATAAACCAAGTGTAGTTTCAGGATTATACCATCAAATATATAAATTTTGTAAATGTGTGTAAAATTGTAAGATATGGTTCAAATATAAAAAAAAATATTAGTACAATATACTTGTTATTATTTCCACTTTCCACAAATACCTTTATCTAAATTAAATACATTATATTAAAATAGTCGTTGATTACTCACCAGTCTTCAGGACTTTTCAGGGAAAACTTTTCACATCTTATCGAACGCCCGCCGATTCACAACAATGCACAAACAACACACAGTTATTGATGTTTTTTATCTAGTATAGTAAAAGTCCTTTAATTTATTTTAATAATGACGATGGTGGTGAAGGTGTTGACCGTGTGACGGTTGAAGAGTGACTGGCGATACTTCAGGTGTTAGTGGTTGGGGCGAAAAAAAGCCTTCAACACGACATGGGCTTTTTGAAAGTTTTCATAATTCATTTTGTACGAATATTAATTTAAAACGATCATATAACATATTTATTATTAATAGATCATTGAGTAACTAGTGAAAGTATGAAAATATTCAATATGTTGACTCGTTGATTTTTATTCATTAGAAAATATTAAACTTTTCCCCATTATGATCATTTTGTGAATGTGTATAGTAAATGTCAAACCTAAAAAAAACGCGCAGATGCGAAATAATCTCGCCAGCAAGTGTGACATTTACTCTACACATTACTAAAACGTACCTTAGTTTAAGAAATCTTTGGACTTCTTTGAATAATTATTAATATTTCCTATACTAGTACAGCAAATATACATGACATAAGAATAATACCATATTACCAATCAAAGCCGTTTGCCGTAAATTAGTACGCCTCTGTACATGTCTAAAATTTGAAATATTCTCTACAAATACATGAGTTATTTATAAGCCTTTTAGGATTTTTTTCAGGATCAGGATAATTATTATTCCTTTAACACAAATTGTTAGGTTAGCTTTTATTTTAAATAATTAATACATTTGCACATCTGTATTTTACATTTAACATGAAATATTTAAAATTTATAAGAATTCTGTATTTTATTTGGTACTTAAAATAAAATAATATAATGTTGCTGCGTCATCTGTTGAAAATTCAATAAATTTTACATTCTTGTTCTCTGACTTGTTTTCGATTTTAGTTTCCACTCCATTCAAAAAATATATCATATAACAAATAAATACCCAATATTTTTAAATAGGAATGAATGACCTTAATTTGTAACATAGGTATCTAATTGAAACCTTTTCTACTAAAAATGTCTCTTAAGGTAAAAATAATATGATTTATGAATATAGAGATTTTGGTGTTAATAATTCACCTGGCTATTTTAAAATACTTTAACTAAACTCTAATAAATTTTATGAAAATTAAACCAAAGCAACTGGCTACTAAAAAATATTCACTACTATTCTTTATATATTCCTATTTAGTTCTGTTGCATGATCATTTACGGGAAATACTCAAGGCTGTGAAAACTGGTTATTTCAATTTTTATCTTTTTCTATGTACTTAAAAACTGGGTATATAAGTTGTGGCTGAGCGATTTCTATTTATTCATTTTTATAAATTCTTATCGTGTAGGTAAGTAGGTACATGTAATTAAAAAATGCGAAAGTGATTCGGTTGCGAGTGAATGAAAATTGCTTTATGATATTTTATCTAATATTTTGTGGTTGTTTACCAGAATAGTAAAGACAAAATATTATTAATTATTGTCATGGGGGATGAGATTTTTCCTAAAAAAACAGTGATTGTGTTGTTAGTTGATTTTGGATGTCGTAATATTTCACACGGTTATTTTAGGATGAAAAATAATTGTCTTATTAGCCGGAAAATATTATTAAATTGTTCTTTCAATAAACATTCTTATCGGTGAACTGGTTTTATTTTTATCCTATGTGTGTTCAAAGAATCTAATACGTGAATTATAAAACAGAATCGTATTATTTGTTTCAAAATACGTAATGTGGCTGATTTTTTCAAATTAAATTAAACAATTTAAATACTGGTAACCCCGTCAAGTATTTGACGCTATGTACACATTATAGTCTCAACTGTCAACATGACAACTTCTCCGTGATTAGTTCTTCTCAAGATCATTATTTTAGTGAAATTAGGTAAACACAATATTTTTTGCATTAAAACACAAACATTTTGAGCGTTTAATTGATAATACTCTTGTGAATCTGATCGTCCTTGACCGAATAAACCATGGCGAACGGAATGGGCGTCACCGTTCACTAAACTACATTGATCAAACAAATAAAAATATGCAACAGTCGATGTTTCTGCTTATCTCTGAGTTCTGATAAGAGTCTTCCTCGTTTATTATCTTCAAGACGGTCTTCACAAGTCTTGTCTGTCGCAATGGAGTCGACTGACCGCAACGGTAAAAGAATTAGTCTAAATATTGTCATCACTAAGATTATTCCCGATGGTATGACTATTATCTGTTATATTTAATCTTATTTCTTAAACTACGTAAAAAATATGATTATATTTTTATCATTGTAGGATAACAGACTATTATCATAATAAATGTGAATTGACAATGATTTATAGTAAAATAAATCTAATCTGTACAAACACTTCCCTAATCCAAAAATAAACATATATTTTTTTATTGTAATTATTTCCAATTTATCTTATCATTATCAGTGTATTAATTTAAGATTATTTACAAACAATGCATAATGCATTTGATTTTATAAAACCAACGATCATGTTACATCTTTGTCTGATTTCGGTATAAAATACAGTTGTACTTCATAGCACGACCATTAATAGGTACAATTGCTTCCATTGCTTTTTATTGCTCTTCAACACTTAAATTGCTTGAAGCTTATCACAATTGTTCGCTAATGGAAAAATAAAAGTAAGATCATTTAATTAACCATTTGATAAAATTAACATGTTAATGTATGCCAAAAAAAAACATCACCTAAAAATTCATCATTGTTCTGACAAACAATGTTTTAACCTTCACAATGAAGATTTGTAGATTTCAATAAGCTTGTGTCTTAAATTTAAACAACAATGTTTTTATATATATAACTAAATATTAAAAATCAATTCTCTCACAATATACAAAACATTTTCATCCTCAATTTGTTAATTTTTAATTGTTTTATATAAAATAAGCAAGAAAATTTTAATTATTATACACAGCCTTGATTAAGAACTCATTTTTTATCCAATGAGTCATGATTAATTTATTTCGTTCCACTCAGAAGATATATTACTCAGTATATTCTTTACTTTGCTTGAAGTAATATGGTGCATATTTTTGTCTGGAAGTAATCTAATAAAATATTTTATTTTAAAGACTCTACAAGCATGGCATCCACAATTCAATCTGACATATCATCACCAACGGAAGATGTTCAACAGCAATCGCTGAACCTCGATTCGGATTATGACGATGGTCTTGCAGTACCGTCTTCATTATCTGTTATAAACGGTCCTAAAAGAGAACTCGTCGAAGTCGAAGTGTCGATCGTGGATAGTCCAAGTATGTTTATGAGATTGAATAATTGTAAAAAATAACCCTTATCACTAGATTATCCAAGCAATGCTCAATTTTCCTCTTTACTAGTTTGCATTTTCCTATATGTACACAATCCTGTTTGTAATATTTGCTTGCGTACATTTTAGATAGGAATATTTCTATTCCATTCAGTCATGTGCACAAACCACCTGTAAAGTTTAAGTCCATTCACCGTAAAGTTTTCATACCTGGTGAAGAAGTCAGAGTAAAATTTACAAACTATGAGAGAAGCATGACCGGACATTTGTTAAGTCCTAACTTGTGAGTAATCTTCATAAAATTATTCTAGTTTCATTAATCTATTAATTCAAAACCACTTTATTTTAAATATATTCGTGTTTTATTTTTTGATAAAAATATTTTAGATATACAATTGAATTATCACACGGAGATTTCTTGTGGACAATTAAGAAACGATATAATCAAATCTTAAACTTGCACCAAGAATTACTCGTTTATAGAACAGGACTCAACATTCCATTTCCAACTAAAGCACACAAAGAAAGAAGGCAGAGTTTCAAGCTTAATATTGAAGCCGCTGAAAAAGCAGCTATCGATGGAAACCCGGCCAATCCAAGCAGGAAATTATCAAATCAGCCTAAAAAGAGACCCGGTGCTTTACCGAGGTATTATTATGGATGAAGTGTTGTATGAATTATTTTTATTTCCCATTTTGTTTTTATATAGATTTCCGAAGAAGCCCGAAATGCTGATTTCCTTTGAAGATATTCCCGCGAGGATGCAACAGTTAGAAGACTATCTTCACAATTTATGCAATATAACAATTTATAGAAACCACCATGAATTGGTTTGTTATCATTAGAATTACTTTTTCAATACTTTTTATTTTTATATTTGCTTTTTTTGTTAATACAGGTGGACTTTTTAGAAGTATCTCAACTATCGTTTGTTGGAGATTTAGGTTTTAAGGGAAAAGAGGGTATGCTTTTGAAAAAAACCGGCTCTACATTGCCAGGACAAACAGGGTGCGATTGTTGTGGTCTTTTACATTATGGAATATGTAACAGGTATATTCTATCTTTATTATCTTAACTATTCTTATTTTAATGATGTTATTTTTTTAGGTTAAATTCATTATGCAGTATGCTCAGTTGTGGCAAATGGCAAAAAAGATGGTTCTTTTTGAAAGATACTTGCTTGGGATATATAACACCGGATGATGGCAGAGTGAAAGCAGTTATGTTATTTGATCAAGGGTATGTTTTCATTTCTAGCTACATATAAAATTGATTTATTCACATGTATATTAAAAATAAAATTACAGCTTCGAGGTATCCACTGGAATGCATTCTATGGGCATAAATCATGTGCTCCAAATATTGAATCTCAATCGCCAGATGCTTATCAGAGTATGGACAAAACGGAAGGCAAAAGATTGGAAAACACAATTAAATACTATCATTAACACCACTGGTGAGATTTATATTTTGATTTTGATTTTCGTATATTTATTATAAAATTTTATTTTTATATTTTAGCCAGGGATTTCACAGGTCCCAATCCCCATCATTCCTTTGTTCCAATGCGAATGCATACTCAAGCTTCGTTTTTCGTTGATGGAGCTGGTTATTTCAACGCGATTGCCGATTGTCTTGAAGGTGCTAAGGAAGAAATTTATATAACCGATTGGTGGTTAACTCCGGAAATATATTTAAAGCGTCCAGTGAGTGGAGACTACTGGAGACTAGACTGCATCTTAAAAAGGAAAGCAGTAAGTACTATACTTAAATACACACATATTTATAAAAGTGAATTGGTTTAATTAATATAAACTTTGATTTAGGCACAAGGTGTAAAAGTTTTCATTCTTCTTTACAAAGAAGTAGAACTTGCATTGGGAATCAATAGTTATTACAGCAAGTCTCGTCTTAACTTTGACAACATACAGGTATTTTTTTAAATTATGCTTTTTTTTATAATACGTTGAATTTTTTATTAATTATTGCAGGTTCTCCGTCATCCAGATCATGCAAAGGCGGGAGTGTTCCTGTGGGCTCATCATGAGAAAATGGTATGTGTGGATCAAAGTATAGCATTTGTTGGAGGAATTGATCTTTGCTACGGTAGATGGGATGATCACATTCACAGGTATTACAATTATCAATGCTTGTTTATCAAGACATTTTTTAATATATATTATCCAAATTAAAGATTAGTTGATCAAGGTGACACGGGTGATGAAATAACACCATCAAATTTTCAAGCTTCTAAAAAACAGACATCCAGCAATCCTGGAGGAGTGGACTTGAGGTCTAGAATGGGTGTTAGTTGTGCTGAAGATGAAGTAATATGCCAAACTGATTCTAATGGAAAAACTGCCTCGTTAGAGAATGTTGATCTCCAAAGGTACTTAAATATTATATTGATTTGTCTAATTTTAATTTAATAACCTATGTATATTTTTTAGTGTCGAACCTCACTTAAAAAGTTTGACGGACATTGAAAACGCCAAACACCAGAATGATCCTGTTCCCGTTTTGCAACCTGGAGATCATTTACTAATGCCAAATAAACCAAGAACATCAGACCTTGTATACTTGGAAGATCATTACAATCCTGAATTAAGGCAAAAGAGAAATGTAATTGACACAATTACAGACAAAAGCAAAGATTTTCTGCACATTTTGGCTGGAGATAACCCAAAAGAAGCCGAACCTCACTCTGCTGATTGGGAAAAGGAAAAAGCTAACAGATATGCGGAATCAAACATATTCTTCCCGGAAGATACTCCCATTATCTCAAACCGATCATCAATGCCGCCATTGGCTGAAGATGAATCAACTTTAAGCTATCATGATTCAACCGTACAAGAAGCCTTGCGCACAATGGAAGGTGACTCAAAACTATGGCTTGGAAAAGATTATGCTAATTTTATAGTGAAAGATTTTGTTTGTGTCGATTCTCCATTTGTAGGTAAGGAAATAATATTTTAAATTATATATTTACAAAGTGTAATTTTAATACAAATATTTATTTTTCTAAATAGATTTAGTTGATAGATCAACAACACCTCGAATGCCTTGGCATGATATTGGAACGATGGTTGAAGGAGCAGCTGCCCGAGATGCCGCCAGACATTTCATACAAAGATGGAACTCTCATAAACTGGAAAAAGCAAGGTAAGTTTTCAATAAAAATTATCATATGTCATTAATTATCTAATTATAATTCATTGCAGGAATAATTTATCATATCCTTACTTATTGCCAAAATCATATACCAATATCGAAGTGCCAAATTTGGCTCCAAGTGTTGAAAAATATAATGTGACGTGCCAAGTAAGTGTTACATATATAATTATATATATTTTTATTATATATAAAATAATTATATATATTTTTATTGATTAATATAGTTATGATAATATGCTTTTTTTTGTTTGTAGATATTGAGAAGTATAAGTTGTTGGTCTGGTGGATTCGTAGATACAGAGACTGTGGAAGAGAGTATCCATGATGCTTATATTGAATCTATAACAAGAGCTCAACATTATATTTATTTTGAGAACCAATTCTTCATAACCCTTTCCATGAACAGTATTCATGTGAAGAATCGGGTAATTTATCATTGTTTGAGTGAAGAAGAGCGAGATGTTAATTTTATTTTTATGTAGGTTGGAGATGCTCTTTTCAGCAGAATTATGCGTGCACATAAAGCAGGAGATGTATTCAGAGTGTATGTCATTCTACCTTTACTGCCGGCATTTGAAGGAGAAGTCGGTGCTCCAAGTGGAACATCTCTTCATGCAATCACTCATTGGAATTATCAGAGCATTTCGAGGTTAGTTAATTTTATTTCACTTTATTAAAATATGCGAAAATAAAATATGCTTATTTATTGATTGATTATAGAGGAAATGAATCACTCATTCAGCGTCTCAAAAATGCAGGAGTTGAAGATCCATCCCAGTATATAACATTCCATGGATTAAGAAACCATGCCGTTTTAGAAGGTGAACCTGTAACTGAATTAATTTACGTCCATTCCAAACTTCTTATCGTCGACGATAAAATTGTAATATGCGGTAGTGCGAATTTAAATGACAGATCACTTTTAGGAAGAAGAGATTCTGAAGTAGCGGTTTTAATTCAGGTAAATTTCATAATGATTTTTTTATTATAAAATGTTGACAAATGTATAAATTCTAGGATGAAGTATTTGAAGAAGGAAGGATGAATGGAAAAATATTCCCTTGCGGAAATTTCGCTGGTTCTTTGAGGAAACGATTATTCAGAGAACATCTTGGCCTAATTGAAAATCAGCGAATGAACAGACAAATTGACATATCAGATCCAACAATCGAATCATTTTACCGAGACGCTTGGATTTCAATTTCTCAGAAAAATACAGATATATACGAAAAAGTCTTCCACTGCCTGCCGACGGACTCGGTCAAGTCGTTTACAGAACTGAAAAAATATCAAGAAGAATTCCCAGATTCTCTGTGGCATCATGACCAGCGGCAAGCCAATACTGAAATAAGGAATATTAAAGGACACTTGGTAAATTTCCCTTTGCTTTTCCTTGAAAACGAAGTATTGACCCCTCGTAACACATCAGTTGAAGGTATGATGCCCACAGCTTTATGGACGTAAGTCACAATTTTTAATGATATAAGGAATAACAGAATCCCTTGGAACTATCTTTTATATTTTCCTGTAGCTATTTTTTTATTATTTAATTGATTTAAGGTCACAATCTTACATATAAGTTAATACAAAATACATTATATGTAAATGGAAATACAAAGTATTTCTCATCACTCAAAATACTCACTTGTTACCTAATTGTTTGTTTAGTTATACACATTATTTAGAATTACCAAAGGTTGGGATTTTCCATGGGTTAATTTAATCAAAACCAATGAAGTGCACAATTTTTTCATATTTAAGCTATGATAATTTTATGTGTTTTGTCTGAAAGTGTGCCTTAAATGACAATTCATTCAATTTTAAAACATTATTCCCTTTCTATCTACCTCTCTTGAGTTTATTTATAAAATTATTTTAAGACATTATCAATGCCAATAAAATTCTAAAGAGTATTATTCCCCGAACAATTTATACAACTTTTATAAATGATGTTAAATGCAAATGTCAATCAATATAATCTTATTAATAATAAATGTAATCATTTAGTATATAACTACCCTTTATAATAATAAATCCTCTATGAGATGTTGTAACATGAATGTTGTGAATTTATATCCAAAAAAATATATATTATTTGGAAGCCAGTTGTGTTGTTTTAATTTTTAAATATTAAAAACAGTATTATAATTATTGTGGTTTATTTTATGCTAAAATAATATGTCCTGTGTTTTGTTGTGTGTAATGTTTATCGTGTACTTAGATATGAAACATGACAATTTATTTTTTATTCTATCATGACATGCTTTGTTAAATTTTTTTTGTATTCTGAAAATATATTTTATTTAAATTTGAACCTTTTTCAATTGTTTTATTGTATCATTTATTAATTTAATAAGCCATAATTACCTTAATAAGGAAATCACATTAATTCAATACCAATTTATTAGACTGTGTGTGGACTCTTCAATACATAATATTAATTAATAAAAATGATTTATTATGATTCGGATTCATATAATTTTTTTACAACGCATATAAATTTAACCTTTGGTTATCTCTTTAACTATTACTATTACAGGGAGATCAAATATAAAAAATCACAGTAAACAAGAAATTAACGATCGGGATTTTATTAATTGCAATAGCCGATTGATTTTATTTTTTTAACAATTTATCTCTTATGTTTGTAGAGCAAGATTGTCTACCAACGGTCGTGATAGGTCACACCGCAAAACTACTATACCAATCACAGTCGTTTGCGGCAAGATCATCTGCGAGTGACTAGAGTTTGACATTTGGTCTACAAACATAAGATGTTTGTAGCCATGTGTCTATTTCCAGAGTTAAAATGGTATTTACTTTTAAAGGCCTGTTAAACTACACATATTTAGTATG
This sequence comes from Agraylea sexmaculata, assembly GCA_022606485.1. Lineage (NCBI taxonomy): Eukaryota > Metazoa > Arthropoda > Insecta > Trichoptera > Hydroptilidae > Agraylea > Agraylea sexmaculata. Next base: position 9,607 of record JAGTTH010000660.1, read on the forward strand.
TTTTATCACTGAATAAGTGTAGTCTAATCGCAGTTAGAGAGTGAATTTCTATGGTATCTATTGTTCCACCGATATATTAGCAAGATGATTGACCGAAGAGATGAATTTGACAGAGGAAACACTAATTGTCTCACTCAGACTCTACTTGAATTTGATATGTATACATGCAGTTGTACGGCCTGTAATATATCGGTGATATTCGTCACGCTCATTCATGATTAATTTGTGCATAATAGCAAAATTTTAATAAATATGATAGAAACTGTTGTATAAAAAGCAGACAAGATATTCTTCCACGTTGTCCAAACTCGTTATCCCGTCCCTCTCTCATCCGTCCTTTACACATGGCCTCATATATAAATTACTCTGTTGTGTGAGTTTTTTTGTTGGTATTTTGAGTAGGGAGGAGGGTCGAAAGGGAACGAGAGAAAAAAGACAGGTCGTTGATAATGTTGGGTCGGGGTTTTCGTGGATTTTTTTCTCATCATCGCCGCCGGGACGTGAACCCAGCACCAATTAATCGCTTCTAAGCCGAACGAGAGTTAACAAAGACCCGAATTCCGTGTCGACGAACTGCTGTGATAAAATAATAATAAATCCCTATTCGATTTCGATACAAATGTTAGTATATTGTGATGCATTCGTGAATTAATAATCATGGGTTCGAATTCGATTATTCAAATCATGAATACTTCAATTTAACATTAATTTAAGCTTTTTACAATGTTTGTATTTTACAACGTGTTAATTCATTGTCTGTCGGTGATCTTAACTATTACTAGTTACACAGGTCACCGACTTAATAATCAGTATTTACCTTATAATACAGAAAATCAGAGTAAGCCTGGATCAAGACGATCAATCAAGATTTTATTAATATTATTTCTGATATCTAAATCGTAATAACTGATTTATTAATTTGTATTTAAACGCTCATACGAGCTTTTTTACAGACAAGAAAAAAATTATAATATTAATAAGGGCTTAAAACATAAATGAAATATATATAAAATAAAATAAAGTTAAATTAAAGTAAGGTGTAAGGAAGCAAACACTTACGCTGTGTTACTATATAGTCACTCCCAAAGAAGCCGTGTAGGTGGCAGAATTGGTGGAAAAGAGTCCACCCAGTTGCGCAAATTCGTTGCCAAGTCGTTGTAGCCTATTCAAAGGAAAATAAAAGAGGTGGTTGTATATACAACATGTCTTTTATTGATACTCAAATAATTAAATGTAAAGAATGGAACATTCAATGTAACTCAACCACACCTACATTGATTGACCGCCTGATTTGAACATGTAAACAAAGTACGGTACAGCGTAATTTCAACCAAAATGCATTATTAACATTGCAAGTAATTAACAATACCTTGTTGACGTATTCAATTTGAACTTGACCTTGAACTTGTACTTCGAACTAATGCGATGACATCATAAGTTGTTTTTGTTTTTCTCTAATGACAATATATATTCATTCATTAATAAAACCGAAGATTCTCAAGCTGTCATAATAAATTATTTTATTATTAAAAAAAAAATATACAAAAAAATGCTTAGCCCCGTTTTAGTATATTTTTTTAATGATCGCACTGGCATTACATAATGGCGAAAAAAATCTTTTAGTTTCAAATGAAAACATGTTGTATAGAATGGAAAAATTTTATTTGAACCCACAGTATTTATAGCCACTTCCCTTATCTTCTGGTCTATTGCGCTATTATATATTTTTTACATTTTGTGCAAAAAAATATTATATTAGAGTGTGACTATTATCCTTATTTAGAAACAGAAACTCACGCTACACTACTGCTTGTAAATATAAATTAATAGTTGAATTCAAATAAATTTACATAAAATAACTTTAATATACACCTTATAATGAAGAAATTAGATTGCGTTTATTCTTTGACATATATATCTATAAAAAAATGATGTATTTAGATAATATGTTTAGAGGAAATGCACACTGTAGGTACACACATATTTATTTACGATGTTCTAATGTAAGAGATTGGTTAAGTGCAATAACCATGGCCTATTTTAAAAGCCCCTTCTCTTCTAAGACTCGTTGTGCAACTAAAATACAAACTTCATGTTTTGCAATAAACCGACTCACTCCAACCAAAATGCATTTGCTTGCAACCGATAACTTGCTCGATATTCACGCTTTCGAAATCCTATTTAGATACACTACAGAGTTGCAAGGCTAATTGCGTTTCTGATCTTTGTAATTTATCACCCACTCGAATATTGCATACAGGTTATTTTTAAGAAAATGTATTCAATAGAATGGTTTATTGGCGGAAAAATGGATTGCATAGTTACAAATGAAGTCAAATACCAAAAATGAGTTAAAAGTTCCACAATATTTCGGTATGTTATTTTAGAAATAAGACACGTGGCTACAAATACTATGATCATATGTTCAAATCCCAATCAAGTATTTTTTAAAAATTGATTTGATCGGTTATTATGACTGCGAGATCAGGAATAATATTAATAAAATCCCGATCCATCGTCTTGACCCAGGTTTACTCTGATTTCTTGTATTGTAGTGTAAATACTGATTATTAATTCGATGACCTGTGTAACTAGTAATAGTTAAGATCATCGACAGACAATTAATTACCACGTTGTTGTGTATTAAAAAAAACAAAATTTGTAAAAAAAACTTCTCAAAAAGTCCCCCGGGCGTATAAAAATAAATGTTTTCTTGCATCAAACGCTTAAAAAATATGAATAATCAAATTTTCACGCTTCGAAAATTACGAGATTTGAATCATACATTGGTTGCAAAGTGTAAAAGTGAAACCTCGATATTTATGTTCATTGTTTGGAATTCGATCTGCGTGTGTTAAAATAGAAAGATTCACTAATAATGTTTGATATACCTACGCTTAAATTTAAAAAATAATACTTTTATTAATTAACGTCCTATTTTTATTTAAAATTGAACATAGTGTATAAAACTAACGTCAGTGGCTTCTCAGGCTTTTTATTGTCTATTAATAATCTTTGATAAAAAAATGTATATTAATAAATTTTAAGGTAAAAAAGCCCTGGATGTGTTTTGAATTGTGTTTTTCAAGTAATTTTCACGGATTGGTCAGCAAATTTACTCCATTGTCAAAGAAACCATCGAACCGTAGCTTATTCCTTGCAACTTGCTGCACCAGACCGTGATTTTCAATCATGGACCAGTAAATATCAATAATAAATATTCACATTTCAATGGGGGTTTTTAGCGAACAAGAAAATTTATTAAACCCACGCAAATTTCCCACAAGAATTTGCGATGTATGTAATATTTTTACTGTTGTTATCGAGTAGTCTCGTTTTGTCGTGACGCGGTATGCTCACCCTGACCCCATCTCAACACGTATTTCATAATAACCCCACGTTATGCAGTATTTGCAGATAGTTTAGTAATATATGCTTAGCTGAGGCTCAACTTTCACTAAGTAACTGTACTTGCAAGGCAAACTTAGATACAAGATGACTCACACTAGTTTAGTACCAGACTACACGGAATACCATAAACAATTATAATAATTAGATGGATGATTAACACAAAAACGTATAAATATATTAAAAAGATATGATATTCCCTAGTCCAAGTGGGTGTAATGAAATGTTTTAACATATTCGAGCTCTGCAACGCTTTCCTTTATAATATTACTTTATTATTTAAATATTGTATTTAACCATGATATCAATTATTATATTCATAGGACTTCAATTATTATATTTATTTATAACTAGGGTAATTTTAATTGACATTTTCGATTTGTTAATGTTTTTTATGTTCTGCTGGGATTTTTAATATGACAGTAACAAGTTGTTTATTTTTTCATTCAGAAGATGTTTGAATTTTCGAAATAAATTATAAATAATATAATTTAATACGGTTTTCATATGATGACAACACTCATTACAATATTAAAAAAGCGAGTTTCCCAATAAATACTGTTTTTTGAGAATTGTCATATATTATGCATTATTAAATATCTCTAATAATATTCTGAAATAAAGTGTATATCATTATCATTAAAATAGCCGATTTGAGATTTTAGATAAGTATTAATTGTAGTAAAATAATTATATGAAATATTATTGTTTCATCTGGTATAATATTGCTATATTATTTGATTACTGTATTATTTTATTTCAACTCTCTAATATTTACAAAAAACATTATATGATATACATCTAAACTTATCATACTTATTATATTCATAGGACAAACTATAAAAAAGAATGCAAATTTCTATAATAATAATTTTATCTTATTAATATGATTGTTTTCAGATTTTTTTGTTGATCCGAAAATTAAATTACCGAATAATAAACCAATATTTTTTTCACACTCTTGGCCGATGTTTGCTTATATGGCATATTAATAATGATTGTGTACAATAAAATAAATTTAAACTGTCAATTTTTAAGTATGATTTCGCTTTTATTTAACATTTTCCTGATTGGTTACGTTTTAACCAATCAGAGCATCGAATTAACTAAGTCTTCCATGTTAAAAATTAAATTGTGTATATTATTGTTTTGAATGAATAATAATATTCCTCAAAAACACATTGAATATAAAAACATCGTGCTTTTAAATATCATTTGGATGATTAATAATATGAATCATATATCATTATAAATATGAGTATGGTTTATAAGCATAATATTCCCAGTAAACACATAGAATTTCCAGTATTGATTATTTCCGGGAAATTATTCACAAAATCATCATAGATGAGATTGATCATTCTCAGAATGTGACAATTTCAAAATGTATGAGTCAACTTTCTCCAATACGAGACATTACTCATTCTAATTTAATATTTTATAGGCACATCGTATTTTTTTATAAATTTATTGGGTTCCACGAACGTTAGTATTGGAGCCGAAATTGGTGCAGGTTTTTTTTGCGTCGCAAATTCAAGCCTTTATTCCGAGAAGACGAAACCTCAAACACCTTAAAACCGCACAAATAAATATTAAAAATCCACACATTTACAGCTGAATAACTGATTTATTATCACAAAACAGTTTAAATTAGTGTATTCAATATTTTATAATATTTATTTATTAAGAATGCAGTGGTCGGTAATTTCGACTGTTCTCAGCCTTTGCAAGTTTTGCTTTTTGCGGTTCATTTTCCTATTGTTTGTTTTTTCTAGATTCATTCCAAAGAGCTACTGTATTTGATGACCCTTAACCGCAAATATCCTTGCTAACAATTTCCGACAGCAGCAAAAAATATATTAAAAATTTGTTGATAAATCTATTTTATTTATTCCCATCGAAAAAACTTACTCTTTGTTTCTTGTATTTGTAGAGCGAATGTCAAACTATAGACATAGTTAATGTATGATATTATACTTTTCCTGTGTGACCAATCACGGTCGTTGGTAGATTAGTTCGCCTCTATTATATTTATATTTTGACATTTGATCAACAAATATAATAAACAAAGATTAAAACTTATGATATATATATTTATTTTAAAGCACATGTTAAAAGCATATTTTCAATAGCTTAATAGTGATTACCAATATTTAAAGCAATAAACCTTCATAATATTTTATTTAAAAAATGGATATTATTATAAAAATAACTAGTGTATTTTTAATAAAAATGTCGGTTTGTTAATGTTTTTTATTTTCTTCTTGTTTTTTTAAAGGATGGTTGTAAGTATTTTAGGCTTTGATTTAAAGTGTTTTTTTTTCGATTAAAAGAATTTTGAGTTTAAAAATTAATTATATAAAAATCAATGAATAAGCATTATCAAATTAAATATCTCTAAAAAATATTTTAAAATTTATATAATATTTTCAATCTTTTTTTGATGTTGTGCTTGGTTTTTCAACAGGAATGTTATATTTTTAATTTTGATTTCATGTTTTGCTTTATGTAATATGATTTTTATAAAATGACAACATTCATAAGAGTGTTTAAAACCGGTAATTAATTCAATGTAAAAATTATTGAAGGATCGAGGAGTGTTATCAAATAAAACTGGATTTAATTACAATTAGAATGGGATTACAGTACTTAATCGAGTAAAAATATTAGCAGACCACTCGATAATGTAAGGGAGTACTCGAGCTTAGACTAAAAGTCTTAAAAGGAGCCCTTAAAGCCCCTGTGAAGAGTCTGAAACTGCTGAAAGTCGGATTACAAAGAATAAATTTGAAATTCAGACGACGAGCTTCTTTATTCATGTAGTTCGTAAACAAAGCGACATCATACTAAACCTAAAGTATTAAATAAATATATTTTTGCATTGTACATTTGAAAAGAAGTCATTTGCCGTTCTTTTTAAGAGCCATTCATTCTACTGCATTCATAATACTTAAGAATGCATTCTTTGAAAATATTTTCTATTGAATGATATTTATATAGCCGCTATATAATTTAGACTAATTAAAGTATAGTGATGTTGAAATATGATTATACATACATTGTTTAGAGGCATGTCATCAGCAGGCTTTTGATTTTAGCCCTCTAATACAGGTATAAACCCCACACTTCAAAATAGGGGTGGAAGAGGGTGGGTGGTTCAATATTTAAGGCCGGCAACAGTGATTAGACTAAATAAATCATAATCGATAGATACATAAGAATTATATTTATTATTTAAGCCAGAAGAAGAAATTTACAGTTATATCTACGAAATGTATCCATATTAAATTCTAATCGAAATGTGTAAACTATTTGGCCCATTTTATATCTCTGAATCAATCAAAAATTTCATTAAAACATTTTATTTTTTATCAAATTTACACCATGCCAAATTTTAGAATACCTTTATTCATTTGCGATATCCCTCACTAATCACAGCCGTTTGTAGTAAGTTTGCCTCGACACTTACATATGTATATTAATATTGACATTTGATATACTACACAGTTCATATTATTCAAAATAAAAATATCATAGTTTTGGTTTTTATAAGCACCGGCAATATAATATGTATAGTTTGGACAGCAGCTTACTATTATTAGCAGAATAAATCAATTTAAACTTAGCCAGTCTATGTAGTTATTTGCTTTAAATTATAGTAATTTTAATTAAATATTATTAACTAAAAAAATATTTTTGCGGTACCATATATTCCTTATAAATATGTTTAATGGTTAATAAATTTAAAAAAATAAGCCGGCGTTTTCAAGTTATGGGCAAATAACTATTTTAGTTTTTAGTTAGTAGTTTTTAACTATCACAGTTACACATAATCACCAATAGCGTGTACAATTTAATAATAATACAATTTACAACGGGTTTTGTACAATTTAATAATAATAAATAAAGCTAAATAAATGGATACAGGCAATCTAGGTTTTTAAATTTCCACATCCCCTATACATATTAAGTAATGTTTAATCATTTCATTTATGTATAATTGAGAGATGGGTTGTTTACAGTCTTTGTGTAAAGGGTGGCTCCTTCGTTAATAAAATGACACCTTAGACAAGGGTGTGATAGTCAAATTTAAGATTAGGTAGTGTCACTATTGAATCTAGATTAAAGATTAAAGAGCTGTATTGGTGGTGTTTTCAATATTGGTGGCATAAATTTTAGGCAGGGTTTTGTACTATTCCAGTGGGGTAGTCACCCCTTAACGATGCTCCTACTCCATTTCAACCCCCTTTACACACTTTCAAGCGTTCCAAATTTTCGATATTATATTGTAGTACATCCAAAATAAAAATAAATTATAACAAAAATATATAAAGATTTAAGATACATTTATATGATTATTTTTGTCACCTTTGGCAAATAAGTGATGATCTTGAATATAAAAAAAAATCTATCAAAATAATTTATCAATAAGAACAATTGTTCACATATTATTATGATTTGAAGTTTTTTTTATATTGTTATGTTGTAAATTTTTTGTAAACCATCATAAAGCATTGGATTATCTGTAAGGTTACGGTGCAGTTGTAGTTTATGTATATTTAAATAAATAAATTAATTACATAATTACCTATTTTCTTTTTAAAATGTAAGACAATTGAATTGCCTTTTCTAATACTTGAATGAATTTTTTTTATTGGATCGGTTATTAACACAAATTGACGGTTTATAAGGAGAGAAACATTTTTTTTAACTCCAAATATTAGTGTGTTCCTTTAATATTGAATATTTTGGTTCAAACACAATATATAATCTATAATAATAAAATATATTATATATTTTTCTTCTTCTTTTATTTTATTTGTTCATACTCATATTTTTTTTCTTTTTTTCATGTTCAATTGACAAGTGTTGCATTATCATTGACTCGGGATCCCCCGTAATGCTCTAGTGGTACTGCAGTATGATATAATTTATAAATAAAAAATAAATATCTTTTATCTAACTTACACATTCATTATCAATATGTCATATTGGCTATTAATATAATTATATTTATAAATAAGCTATATGGATTGTGAATTTCTATTGGAAGAGCATAATTTCGTTACTAAAGCCATATCATACCTATAGAAATAATCAGTAATTATTAATATTTTTGATAGATTATTAAATACCATTATCTTAGGGCTTATTTTAAATAATATTATTGAAGTCGTCGTATAGTGAATATTCGTAATTCGGATGGTTTTGATGTATAGTATCGACCGGGTGGGGTTTCAGTACATGTGGACAGGCAACTCCCTTTTACTATACCAGCTTTAGTTTTTACACTCCCCTCGTATCTATACTGGTTATAATCCGGTTATATTCTCTTTGCACGAGTCTAAAATAAATACTAAAAACACTATTTGGATGCCGTGTCACTATTACAACTATTAGACTATTATAACCTGCTGATTTTGAAGTATTACCAAAATTGCATGCATTATTCAATACTAAATTTCGATAGTAAGTATTTATGAAGCGTGCCCTAAAATGCATACAATGATTAGGTAAAGGTACATAGTTTTTATTATAATTCATACAAATATTATTGATTTATAAAGTGTTCCTAATTTATTAAAGGGTTGGGTTTAGAATACCAAATAGGGGTAAATGGGCCATACTGCATTTTTTTACCTAAACGTAAACGATAAAGGAGTAAATTGACTGCTATATTTAATAAATTTTGACATATTAATGCAAAATGAAATTAATAGAACTGTAATAGCCATTTACCAATAATTACCTAATACTCTATTCTTTATGAATCAATCAGAAATTTTAACATTTTTAATGAAAAATTGTCTTTTTTAGACTTTAAGGGAAGGTAATTTGTCTCAAAGCTGTTTGTGTGTCCTAAAAGAAATTTTTATTTCAAATTAATATCGAATGACAGAGACTTAATATTATTATCTAAACTGCGGGATTAATTGAACGGTGAGAATATTTTAAAGGAATAAGATCCAATCGTAAAATAATGATACAAATTAAACATTATTTTTATAATAAAAATGATCGTTAGTAAATATTTTATTCATCATTAAGGATGACAAATATTATAGAGTTTATATTACCTACCGTTAAAATATTTACAGATGATTGAGTAACCGTTGATTAACCTTTCTTTTATAATTGAAAAATACTAATTCATTGTTTTAAAATATGATTTATTATTATATGAGTACAAAATTTAGAATCGAAGAAACTCATCTATGAACACATACATAACTGTTGAGGACTAGTCTGATGCATCATATATAGTGTGATCGACAGAATATTTGCATCTAGAGATAAAAGATTCAATTTCTGGTTTTTGTATAATATATCAAGGTATAGAATGGGCAGGTATAAGGCCTCAGAGTAAATATTTGTGTTGGTGTTTTCGTTTTCTGTTCGCATCAGACGGAAATGAAATGCTGTCTGCTGCATACTGTGGATATTCTATATATTATACACTAACCATTCTATAAAATATCCTATTGTCATTCTAAACCACGGGGACAACTTTCTTAATTACCCTAGAGACATAACACATTCAGGACTTGATTGTTCATTTTTTATGAAGCATACTCGTACATTAAAGGCTTTTTTATTTGGGTTATGATTTTGTGTAAATTGATTATGAATTTATACTATTACACAGTTTACAGACAGGATGAATCTGTCTGAATCATCTCAGTATTCACCTTATAGTCTAGGAAATTAGAGTAAATCGATCGGTTTTTAAATAATATTATTCCCAGTCACAATAATCGATCGAATATATTTTTTTTATTTATTTAATTCCATATTTGTAGCCACATAACTGCTTATATCAAACCATTATCTAAGAAGCTCACTTTTTAACTATTATTAAATTTAAAAAAAATGATAACTCCTCATCGTATGCATCGTAAGTTTTTTCAACATTTTATTTACAAAAATATATTTGTTTTGTAAATATTTTTAATATTTTAAGTATTTTTTTCATTTATATGATAATGTGTTTATTGTCTAATTTGAATAAGTTTTTTTACTCAAAATCGAGAGAAAATTTTTGAGTTTATTTATAAAAGTCATTTTAGGGAAAAGAGGCGTATTCTTTATTCCAAACAACTTCTCAATTATTATACTTATACAAATATAATACAAAAAATATAATACTTGAGAATATTTGAAGAAAAGATAAGATATCCCAAAAATATGACGAAATATTTTTTAAAGTAAATCAATAATCGCGCAATTTTAATTATCCTGTATTTTTATTTAGAACGATTGTAATGTTAAATAGCAATAGTTTTTTATTATTACCTGATCAAACTTTATTAAAACTTAACGATAAAAAGTTTAGCTTATTTATTATTTCACTCTTTGTTATAGTTCAACGTTTTTGTGCAACAATTCCATACTTTAATAATAAATATGAAAAAAAACTTTTCCATTTCGAGCATACTTCCTTTCTTTTCGACGCCTCCTTCAAAATATTGACAATCCAATAAAAGTTTCAAATAGTTTTCCACCCCGAAATCCCACAGCAGCTTCAGATTTCATTCCCCTGTTTCATTTCAACTATACAGGAGAGAATTTCAATAGCCACTTGTAAAATGCAATAGCAAAGTCCAATTACATTGTATATTGGAAAATAAATGATATTCAATTATTATAATTTACCATTTAGCAACCGGTCTTTAAACAAGCAGACCGTAAATCTTACGTGTATCGAATTCTTATTTACGTTGAACAACTCGTAATTAAGTAATAAATTCATTTAATTATTTACCCCCTACGATGATGGATCGGAATAATAATTACATTTTTTTTTCAATTATCGTACATGGGTATGGAATTTTAAATTCAGTATTTCCTTGTAAAGTGTCGCACTGGTTATTAATATTTAATTGAAAAGATTGACTGATTGATTGTTATGCAATTCAGCCTCCATTTGATGGATTAGTAATTTATGAAAGGGAAAAAGACGTGTTCTCTTCTTTGGGAATTAATCTTCCGTCGACATATCCATCTAAAGTAGACAGAACCCGCCCCTTAAAGCCTCCCCTTCTCGCCCAATTAATTATAATTATGTTCAGCACACCAGCCCCCTTTACGAATGAAACCCACTAGCTCTTTATTTTAACTTACCACTCTCCCTATTAATACTTAATGAATGACCGCAACGTGAGATTTATGCACCTTTATAATATATTTATAAATGGTCATCGGAAGGGAACTTTATACGTTATTTAATCAAATTAACTAATGTTAGTCATCGTGACTCCAAAATGACACACACAAGGATGCTCAAGACTGGAAATGGAGGCCGTTTATTTTTTTTTGACTAAACTCTATTTATTCTGTTTTAAAAATGCTCTAACTGCACTTAGAGAAGTACTAAGAAATAAATTGTACATACATATCATCAACAATGTTAAACTACACTTTATACTTTTTTGGCGTCGACTAAACTTACCGGAATAGTCTGTGATTAATTGTTATTTATTTATTTCCATATAAGCGCTCAGAAGAGATTTTTTTCATAGACAAGACAAAAGTAATAAAAACGATAAACAACAATGAAAAGTACTCATATAAAAATAAATAAAAGTATTAAAAAAAATGTTTGTATAAATATAATGTATATAAAATAAAGTAAGGTGTAGGAAGCAATAATTTATATGTTGCTATATAAGGTCGCTCCTAAACAAGTCCTACAGGTGGCAGAATAGGTGGAAAAGAGTTCACCCAGGTTTCCCAAGTCGTTGCAGCCTATTCTCTTAATATTTACTCTACAAACAGAAGAAACAAAAATTGAGAACTGTATTTTTGTATATATTTTTGTTGATAATTCTAGTTAAAAAATACATATTTTAATACGTTTATTATAAAAAAAAGTTTTTCAAAATATCTATTACCTGTCGTAATTTTTTTGGATAGTTAAATTTTACATTCTATTTTGTTATAAAATTAGGCGCGTGTCTGTAAATTCCATACAAACAATGAGAAAAATATCAAACCTATAAAAAATAATTTGAATAATTAAATGCTGTTTTAAGCGAATTGTTAATAGAAATCTTCACACGATGTTACAATTGAAACTTAAATACATAAATTTAAAAGGGGGAAATGGTTAGGGACACGCAGTATGGATAAAATCGCAAAAAAGGCTTCGTCGGTCATATTTAGATCTTTTATCTTTGCCATATTCACATGGAATCATCCGCAATTTATAAAATATGCACCATATATATTGTATTAAAAATATATTAGAATGTGTAAGCTTGTCTATTATACATATTATGTATATCATTAGTATCCATAAATAAGTATTCCTCATTCATGCACTATTTTTTTAAATTGTATCTGCAGCATTAAACCACGCTGATATTACGAAATTAAAAACTAATAAAGTGTAATGTAAAATGTTACGTATATACTCAAAAAAACTAAAGTGTCAATTTTTTAAACCTAACCTATTTTTTTTTATTTATCCGACCAATTAAACCATTATAGTTATACAAATTACAGTTAGAGCGGGTATATTAATTATTAAATTATAACTTCAATATATACCTTACAATCCAGGAAATTAGAATAAGCCTAGATCTAATTAAAATATGATATCTATATGCATTTCAATTGAGTTATAATATAAATTTTTGCTTCTTAATGTGATGTAATCTTTATAAAACAATCCATAAGAATAAAAAAAAAATATATATATATATATATATATATATATATATATATATATATATATATATATATATATATATATATACTATAACGATAAACTGGAATTTCTCTATTAAGAATCATTGGTAAGTGGGTTGTATGTAGAAAATATTATATATGACAATTATTATAAAAATACCTCGGATGAATTTATTTATTAAAATGATATTCAAGGCCTTGGCATTAGCCATATCATTAGATAAATGTACTATTTTTAGGTGTTGAGGATGATATTTAATTAATTTTTATTTTTAATGGATATCGTTATGAGAACAGATGTTTATATGAAGAAGGATGACAGTAATGATGTTAAAGAAAATGGCACGAGCCTTTTAAAATAACAGGTGTTTCCCATCTGACTACTTGTCGTCAAATTATATACAAATTTAAAATTATATGATAAAATAAATAATATATTCCAGGACAGGAAAGCGGTGTGGTTTAGGCGTTAAAATATTTTAATTTCAATATTTAGGGAGTTTGTCTGGAGAAGGCAGTCTATTATTAATACATATTTATATAAATACATTGACAGGTTCACTCTTGGTTAAATGATTGAAATCAAAGCTTTTGGACTTAAGCACCCTTCAATACTCGAGGTCTAGACTTGGTTTATAAGAATATTGTATTCATGAAGTTGAAGAAGGTAAACTTTGCATGCATATGGGGAATTTGACCGAAGCATTGTTGGAAAAGAGGTTTATTCCACAATAGTCGAGGGGAGTTTATACTTTACAATAGAGCTTTATTAATAATCAACTGGGTAGAATAAATAAAAAGTTTTAATAAGCATTGAGATGTTGGGGTATAATATTTTTAAATACAATATAATTTATACATTGAATAGTCAGTTTACGAAATGGTAAAATTACCTGCTACGTGATTAATATTAAGAAAATATGATTACCTAATTTCAGTAAAAATCCAGTTTGAATCAAATCAAGTAAAAGCAGAAAAACGTACATTTTCTTTGGAATTTTAATTTTTAATAAATTTTAAATAGGCTTAAAAACAATTATATGAATTTATGTTATTTAGAAAACCAAATATTACAAATTAGATTCAAGAAAAAGCTGGATATGGATTTTTTAATATATTTATTTATTTTCCAGCTTGTTTGTGATAATGTTATGTTTTGAATGAGGCCAATAATTTGTTAAAATAAACATTTTTTATAAATCATAATGATAAATAATTGTGTCTATTGCGGCTGATTATTCTAGAAATATCAAATTCATAATATATAAAAAATATTGAGATGTATATGATCTTATAGTATATAGCAGGATTTTTTAAAACTATTTTAGGTAAATAAGTTAGTTTTCAAGTTGACTCTTTAGAAAAGTTATTTTTTACAACCCAATTATGTGCAATTTAAGTTCTCTTAAATTAGACCTCGAGATAAAGGCAGTTAATAACTTATTTATAATATTTGTTCTAGATTCCCATTCTTGTAAAATATTTTTTTGTGATGCATAAATTGTGGTTCTGTATAGATAATAAAATAATTTTTGCAACAGATTTTCGCAATGCAGGTGCCTTTTGTGGGCATTGAATGTACTCGGAGTAAAAATAGTTATACAAATATCGCAGTTTCTTTTATATACTATTTTATCATCAACTCGATATAATGAATTGAATAATAATAAATCAGCTGTCCAAGTAGCTTGTTAGTGGCCAGTTTTACCAATTACACGAGTTACTTCTCTTTCGATATCCATCTGTCTGAAATGCAGCACATGCGAATATTATTTAAAAGATACGCCTGTTTTTTCTTTGATAAAATTAGCCTCCTTGACACGCGACCATTTCTGTACTTATATCTGTATACGAAAACCACACGATTACACGTTTAAATTGGTGGTTAAAAGGCTGCCTTTTTAAACTAAGTTAAAATAGAAAACTCCAGACAAACAAAAATTAATTTGTGCTAATCACGGAGAAGAATTTTGCCTGCCGCCTGATTGATTTATCTTCTAGGGAAAAGCCGAGGGAATTTTCCTTTTCGAATAATTTTACATCAGTTGCAAATTTTATGTGAAATTCATTCAAAAATGCAATATTTACCGTTACCATACTAGAAAATGCACTCTGCTTAAATTAGTACACGCAATAAAATGATTCATTGTATATTCCGTACACCAGAATAAAAATATAACATACAGAATGTAATATTTATAATGAAATAAATGCATTCTATGCATCCTATATATTGTAAGGCTTCACCACTCCCCTTATTCCAAGGAATAAATCGAAGTCAAAGGTCCAATTTGCTGGAGAAGCCTTATCAATTCATCGAAACAGGTGTAGAAAATGTTTTTGAAGATACTCCAATTAAAATAAATAAAATTTCCCTTCCGATTACAGATATACACACGTGTAAAGTAACGGATTTTTATTCATAAAAATAAATAAATATATTTTAAAAAGGATCATACCTTTCATAATGTTTTATGTAAGCTGAATTTTAAAATATGCGTATTTTTCAGTGAGAAATATTTAATTTTGCTACATTCACTGAGGAATTTTAATAAAAAATCGCTTCTCTTTCATCATATTTTATTATATAGGTGATTTAATAGTAAACCGTCAAAATTGAATCGCTTAAATTACAGTTTTCACCGGAAAATTTATTATATTCAATATGGGAAAATGTGAAAAAATTTCACTGCATTTTTTTTGTAAAATTGCGTAAACTATATATATATAATTTTTCGACTCTTCACGTTATACTTTATTAATCAATTCAGTGGTACCTCGACATACGAATGCCCTGACATACGAATGTTTTGAGATACGACGAATATTATTAGAGAATTTCTACCTCGACACACGACAAACATTTGAGATACGAATTTTTATGCGCGATAATTTTATAGATGATCGCTAATTTTTTATGGAAGGTCACTACTAGAATTTCGCGCCAGAATTGTGAATATGTAAAAATCAATTAATAATCAATAAAAATTTATTAGGTCCGTTATTACTAGTTTATTTATTTTAACCTCAAATTATCCATTGCCGATTTAAAAAAATGTACATTAACCTTTTTTTTATTCAAAAACACGTGGTACGTTAAGAAATCCATTTTTTTTGCTAGGACTTTTTGAGGGGCTGGAACGGATTAATGGCAATTTGTATGGAAAAAATTGTTTTGAGATACGATTGTTTTGACATTCAACGATGAACTCGGAACGAATTAAATTCGTATCTCGAGGTACAACTATATTATAAAAAAAACTTTCAAATACTATACGCATTAATTTAACAGTGAGGACTTTTACACAGTTTATTAATATATATTTCAGTGCTAATTTATTTATATTAATATAAGCTGTCCCCTCTTTTGTATACACAGTGAGTTAACCAACGATGGGAAAAAGTGTGTGTGGATAAATTTGCGGATTATAAGCCACGGGGTAAATATTAAAGATACTGCTTGGACCAATTGATGAGGGGTATTGAATTTGCAAGATCTGTATATGGGGTTGATAAATTTGACGTTGTTTGGGCACGTGCCATCATTACAATAGAGCCTCTATATTGTGGACAAAGCCACCCTTCCAACACCATGCTTTCATCCATCTCCCTTCGTGGCTTATTCCAGGGGTTGAAGCACTATCAGGGGTGGCCAAGCTCCTTTCAACATGACATCGTCTTTCATAGTTTGCGGATGCAAAAGGACGACTGTCGCTAAAAGGGCACACGATACTTTAACCCAATCACCTCTTAAACACATCTCAATTAACAAACAAATTGGTATACTATGATTCATCATGCCACCCTTTAATATTTATATTAAACTATTCTTTTATATTTATATACGCCTCGAGAAGCTTTTTAGAAGGTTTTTAAAAATTTTGGTCTTTTAGATATTAATTAATTAATTGTCTGTCGGTGATCTTAACTATTACTAGTTACACAGGTCACCGACTTAATAATCAGTATTTACCTTACACTACAGGAATTAAATTAAGTCTGGATCAAGACGATTGATCGGTATTTTATCAATATTATTTCTTATCTATCTTAATAACCGATCAAATAATTATTGTATGTTGACATGAGTGGGATTTGAACCCATAACCATAGTATTTGTAGTGACGTATTACGCACGATTAATTCACTTAAAATAATAACAGTCTCAGTATTTTTCTCAAGCTCTCAGTTGTAAAAACTGATTTTCTTTTTGACTTGAGCGGGATTTAAACTCATGACTACAGAATTTTTAGTGACGCCCCTTATCCACTGAGTTATTAAGCTGACAATTTAGGAATCAAAGTGTAGGGATAATCGCCTCAGTATTTACCTTACAATCCAGGAAATTAGAGTAAACCTGGACCAAGATAATCGATCTGAATTTTATCAATTTTATTCCCAATCTGCCATTTATAATAACCGATAATTTTTATTTTTTTTCCTTGAGCTGAATTTGAACTCAGGACCACAGTATTTGTAGCCAGGAATCTTATCCCCTGATCTATTATTAAGAAATTATAAAATAGATTTATAATATACTATACTTCATCGCGTTGTTATAGATAATTTTTATAAAAAATAAATTTATATTTTATATTTTTTTAGCTACCTTACAATGGCACCTCTGTTAATATCCATTTGGCTAAAGAGTCCTAAGTCCCCAATTTTGCGATTCTTACTGGGTATACTAATAATAAAAAATACATACTACCTATGCCACATTAAAAGAATAATAAATCTGACTTGATACTGTTATGAGATTAAATAATAAATTTTAAATAAATATTTGAACTCCATTTAGTGTAACTTTGATACATCATTCAATCATACAAACTAACTTTATAGGTGAAGGGTTAATGCGTTAATTAAATACAGGTTGTATACAGAAGGTCTAATACTAGCTTTGTCACACCTTTACCCTCTTGTCTATTTTCTTAACCAAACTAATTATACATTCACATTGTGTATCAATTAAGTTTACCATACTAGTTGTGTAAGAGCTCAAATTAAATAATAATTTGTATAAACACATATTTATGTAACTAAAGCATCCTTCAAAGTGAACTAATATTTTAATGTTGTGTTTGTTTCTAAATTGTTTTCAATATCAAACTATTTTTTTATAATTTTTTCGGTATGTATAAAATTTTACTTTAGCCTAAAATTCTCACTTTTTTATTTATAACACGTATTGTGTAATTATTAGAGAACATTATCGATGGAGGAATCAGCGGGAATCGACTCTTAATCGATATCTTGATATATTAGCAGGCCATACAACTGGATGTTTAAATATCAAGATAATAAGGACTTTGACAGAGGTAACACTAATTGTCTCACTCAGACGCGCCTACTTGGTCAGCCATCTTTTTATCAATACATCCAGTTGTATGGTCTACTAATATATCTTTTTTTTTTATTATTTCGAGTTTAGAATTAAAAGCTTCCAAATCAAATCGAGTAAAAGCAGAAAAACGTACAATTTCTTTGAAGTTACATTTAACAACATTAAAATGAAAGACAGTTAAATGAATTTCCATCATTAAGGTAATCAAATTTATTAAAACTGTATATTAAAATTGGGCGAAAAAGAATAAACTCATTCCGTATATCAATCTGTCCTGTTTTAATGTTATAATCTAATGAATGAATTGGATGTAATTATATAGAAACGTTTATTTATAATGTCATCTTTGTTAATCTTATTGTAAAATACATATTTTGTCACATGTTTTTTAGAGTCGCATGCGGAAAAAGTATATTCTTTTTCGCCCAATTTCTGCAGAACAATGGTTACAACCAATATATATTAAAAAAATGAAAAACTTGATTTGGTATATCCGATATGAGTCTTAGAGGCTTAAATTATTATAATGATAAAGATACCGAAAGCTTTCTTTTTTTATTAGTGCATGTTTAGTTAACTATTTTTTTGTGTGCGTGTATATTGTACAACCATCAACACATTCAAGTAAAATTTATATTTATTTTTCCCTGGATTTTATAATATAATTGGTTATAAAATATGTTGATTTTTGATCTGGGTAATCATGTATGATAAATCATTAAAATACCCCACTTATGTATGTCTGTCTGTATGATGTGAGATCACATCTGTTATAATGGGGAGGACTGGTCATGTTCCCCATGGAGACGTCGCGACGCCCTTTGACAAACCGTGAAACCATAATCGGAAATTCGACGACGAGGGGTGACAAATAAAACAGACCAGATTGCATTACAAAAATAATTATACCGCATCGTGAGTCTCTCCAATTTACTACTATCATCACCAAATAAATCTCACAGCAACCCTATTCTAATCACAACCATATCAGATATCAACAAGCATATTTTTTTAATTGAGTTGATTTTAGCATTTAATTGCTGAGGTTAGATTGTTATGTTAAGGCTGGGTAGAGCCTCGCAAAAATAATATTAATATATATTTTTTTTAATAGTTTTCTATGCCTTATAAATCCCTATAGTACATTAATTAAACAATCTTTAGGAAAGTCATATTGATTTTCACTTATATACATAATAAATATTTCATAGTCATACCACAACTAAAAATTACCACAGCTTATATAATCCCAAGCTGTGGAATTATTCAATTATTTTTTATTCATAATTAAAAATATTTTTATGATAACTTACTTTCTTCTAAAACATTGTCATTGAACAAAAATTTTGGAAGTAGGTATATATTTATATATATATTTTTTATTTTCGTCACGATATCTACAATACGACTTATTTTATAAATAGGCTTAAAAGATATATTAAATAATAGTTTGTAGTAGATTATAAACTGTTTGAATTCATTAAAAATATCTGTGTGTGCATATATTTTATAAATATTAAGAATTTGCATAATTAAATAAAAAAATACGCAAACATTAAAGAATAGATGATCACCTGTACAGTATACTTAAAACGAATTATTATTTTTTTCTTTATTTCTATCTAATTTACCTAAAAAAAACCTTACCCAACCTAACCTAACCTAACGAGTTTGTCAAAAGTATTTAGTAATAACCCCGTGATATTATTTTTTAGATGTGATAGTTTTTTATATTTTATTTAAGTCACGTCTATTTGTCATTTATAATAATAGAATAGATTTAACATCAAGATATATTATAGTGTGACATCCCCGTTACTATGAGGGGTTGACTCGGTGTTAAATATTTTATGTAACCATAATTTTTCCATCATCTTCCAACCGCAGGGAAGTCTCTTTACCACCTCTATTAAAACGCATATAATGGAGAAAAAAAGTACTCAACATTCCCATTTCACCAGATATCATGATTTCGTAATTATAGGTATAATAATACCACTTTAATAATATTATATACAGATATTTTCCATATATAACCGAGTTACTTTATCTAGAAAACAAGCTTTGGGATTAGATATCTT
>JAGTTH010000663.1:0-37358 GCA_022606485.1 Agraylea sexmaculata
AAATGTTGATTTTCTATTAATAACCACCACTCAAATATTTTTTGATTCACCCATATTTAGAGCTTCGTGGATGACTTTCTTTAAAAATACCACTGAGTAGTGTAACTTTTGAACAAGAGTAGACAGAGTCCACATTAAAGGTGGTTTTAGTAGCTATAGTTTTCTTTATATTTGAGTATAACATTTGTGTATAACTGTAAATGCAATAACGATTCAAGTCGCATTACACCTGATGTCTGCTGGCCCCGGTAACATTATGTGCAAAAGATAGTTCCATTCCAGACTGACATCCATAATAATAATATAATGGAAACTACCACGAGCTTTATGTGAAATCGGGTACTCACATTATATAAATCAGATTTACACGTGCCAATTTTCGGTATGGGTATTTGTGTCAGTCATTAAAATCTCATTTTGACGAGGCTCTAGTATATTTAGGCAGGTGTTGCCATAATCACTTCAATGCATACAATCAATTTATCGTCATTAAATAAATATAAAATTCGACTAAAATTGTATCATAATTAGGTATTGAATATGTAAAATTTCTATTGTGTTTTTATTTATTTATTTCCGCCCCGAGGAGCATTTTTTGAGAGGGTTTTTTAGACACAACAACGTGTTAATTGTCTGTCGGAGATCTTAACTATTACTAGTTACACAGGTCAGTTAATTAATTTAATCAGGGACCATGAAGGTTTTTAAAATCTAAATTAACAATATATTTATCTATATAAACATTCTGAGAGGCTTTTACAACGTTTTTACAAATTTTT
The DNA here is from genome assembly GCA_022606485.1 of Agraylea sexmaculata. NCBI lineage: Eukaryota > Metazoa > Arthropoda > Insecta > Trichoptera > Hydroptilidae > Agraylea > Agraylea sexmaculata. The sequence continues at coordinate 780 of JAGTTH010000663.1, forward strand.
ATGGTTTTAAGTGTTAATTTTCTGTGGGTGATCTTAACTATTACTTTTACCTTACGATACAGGAAATCAGAGTAAACCTGGATCAAGGCGATCAGTCGGGATTTTATTAATATTATTCCTGATCTCCCAGTCGTAATAACCGATCAAAATAATTTAAAAAAAATACTTGAGGGGATTTGAACCCATAACCACAGTATTTGTAGCCACGTTTAATCCCCTGAGATACGCTGGTGAAAGTTAAAAGTAAAAATATGTTAAAAGTATAGAGAGTCACACAAATTTTCCCAAGGATGAAAAGATCGGTCCTAAGATAATTGTATAATATTATTATTTAGTTTAAATAAACAATCACCCCAGTATATGTACAGGTATACACCTTACAGTACAGGAAATCAAAGTAAAGTTGGATTGATCGGAAATTCGGAAACAATTAGCCGATAGAATTGCCAGGTATTTGTAAAGTATTATTACGCTAGTAATTATAGTTATTTAAAAAGTAGTTATTTTTCTTAAAACTGTGGTACATTTATTAGTTTAAATTATTAATAAGCTAATTCAGCAAATAATAAAACAAAAATATTTTATTAATTTATATAATTTAAATTTTTATTTAATTCGTTGAAATGTCCTCAACGTACAATTCAATTGAAATCAATTGAATTAGATTAGAAAATCGTAGAACTGCGAAGGAAGATTTTTTTACCAAGAAACCACTTTATTACATTCGTTCAAATAAATTTAATAATGATATTTTATTTAATCAGGCGGTTGGAATTATTGTGTGTATAAAATATTCAAGTCATTTGAGCAAAATCTCATTATAATACCAAGTTGAAAGTTTAGTATAATTAGAAGCCTTCAGGTGTTTGTGCCACGGAGAAATTAATATGGATAATTACTAAGTAATGGAAATCGATACTTTGAAACACGTTCACACCCAAAATCTAATTGAATCACCATGAATTATTAAATATTACATATGTTCTCGATATGTGATAAATATTTATAATTAAATATCATGTAATAAAAATATTTATATCAAAGCGCATTTTTGGAGGAAATAAATATTCGATTCGAATAATCTTTTAAGAATATTTTTAATATGAAACTCGTTTATCACTGACGATTTTATTAAGTTATTTCGCTCTGATTTTTATTCAGGAGTGACTTCCTGAATGATGGATGGGTTGCTTATTTTCAGGCAAAGTCTTCAAGATATCATGTAATATGGTCGAGATAACCGTTTCGTGTCTTTTTTCGGGTTGAAGTAACCATTCATGTTTTATTCAAGTGTTGATTTTAATCATCGCTTTTTCCCGATTCTCACGCGAGAACAGAAGACATCCGAAAGCAAAGGAAGAAAATATTCAGCCATTTTTCACACCTGAAACTCGCTGACGCCTCCTGAATAATGAATGTTTTTTTTGTTATTACCGTGGAATTTCGACACAAAGGAAAATTATCACCTAGTGCTCTAGATAATTATGTATTTATTTTAATAAAGAATGTCCCTATTCACAGCAAATATTCATTTTATATAAAAAGTCTCATTATATAAGGGTGTGTTGGAATTAGTTAGTGCTGGGGGAAGCAGTGGTTAGTTTTATATGCGTTTGCAGAGTCTGGGATTTTGAACATCGGTATAAATGTACGGTTTATCGGTCCATTTACCGGTTTACTACTGGACATTAACCATTCCAGAATCTAGACATATTCCTTAACAACCATCCCATATTATTGTGCTATAAGGATTACCAGAACTCATCAGTTTTGCACTGATTATGAGCTCTTTATTAATTTTATACGCGGGGTAAGTGAAAATTGTGGCTTTTGTAATTCGCATTTAATAGTTTTACAACATGTCCGCTCTATTATCATTTAATTTAAGATTTCAATCAACAAAATCATTAGCGATGAAAACATACTTGATTTTAACCCAATCTACAAAGACTGATTTTTGCATATGTAGGTTTTATTCCTTTATATAACGAATGGGGCAAAAGACCCGCTTTCATTTAACTTGCCAGCCATCTTGGTTGTGTGACGTTTATCAGTTTCACCCCAACCATTCCCAAAATTTGCCCCATTTTTATAATGTATAAATATACACAATGAACAAGAAGGAATTGTGACGAAACTGATCTAAACGTCACATAGCCTTGATAGCGCGCAGTCAAAATGGTAGCGGGACTTTAGTCACACCCGTTTCATTAGTTCAAATTAATTTGACAATTTGTGTTTGAGTCTAAAATGAACCGATATATTGTGTTAATATAACTTGTTAAATAATGAATATAAGAGATAAATTATTTGGTCAAATATTAGACAATCGATGTGTAAATGCCTGGAAAAACAGAACTGCCCCGCCGATAAGAATTCCAGACAACAGGATCCATAAATATCAAGATGGTGGGCCAAGCAGATGAGTCTGAAGTGACAACAATTATTGTTGCCTCTGTCAAACTAGTCTCCTTGGTTCGCCATCTTCATATGTATCATCCACTTATCCGGCCTTCTAATATCCGTGGTGTCGACAGAATCTGACATTCGTTCGCAGCGAACTGCCAAAGGGTGAAAATATATGAAACTCCCAAGCGTTGTGTTTGGCCGGGTCTTAAGTAATGGATTCCCAGGCATACGTCACCGTAAATACGATAGTGGAGTTACTTAGCTACACTTATGGTCGATTTTTTGTTAATTAATGCCTCGTATGAGCCTCGGGCAAGGCACTTTTTAACAAAAAACCGATCAAAAGTACAGCAAAGCAATTCTATTACCGTCTTTAGAGTGTACGTTTACGAAGACGCACGCCTAGGAATCCCAAGCTTTAAGAGTATAAAGATAAGTTATCGTCGGAATATGATCGCATTTAAGTATTATTAGAATAAACTTGTTCTTGTTTTACTTGTCTCAACAACCCTCGGGAGTTAGTTCTAATAAACAAGCTGTGTATTATTCTTTGCGGCCACTTTGGATCGATCGTTACCACCGGATCGCGTGAATCGGACCGTGCATTTTCGGTATTCAGGATAGAATCAAAATAAAACGGGACACTGGACACAAACAAAGCTTTGTCGATTCAATTTCGAAGCTAAACCAATGTGCATAAATCTCTGAATATCGTTTGATAAATTATATATTAATAAAAATATGATTTATACATATAATGACCCAATAACCCAACATATACATATACATTTCTTTACAAGTGTTCCAACCCAACAGGGGCTACATTTAAATACATATTTATATATAATAGTAGGGTTGGTATTAAAATCGCAATCAGGGCGAGTTTTCTGACGGCTTAATATTAGAGTAGTACCTACACATAAAAATAGAAGAGATCCAGAAAGCTGGTCTGGTTGATAGATTTAATTGGAGGAGCGGTGAAAGCAATTTCGCTGCAGCTGATTGCTGGAGGCTGTTGCAGGCGAGACACTTCCATATTATACTACTCTTCACTAACAGAAACCTTTTCACATTTTATTCCAGCATTCTCCTTCTAAAACACTGCAAACCTTCCTGTATTATTTGAGATCTTCTACTCAAATAAGTATCAATTTTCATAACATCATAATACAGTAGGAGTTACTCACCTGCCAGTGGACAGCTACTCGCACACGACAATTTTTTTCACAATAAAATATCGAATATTATACTGCTAAAATGTAATTATTAATATTTTGACGATTTTGAGTTAGGGATGCATTTGTATATGTTTTTTTATTACTTCATTATTTCGGGAGAAAGTCAAATTTGCATTTTTAGTTTCTGTTAGTTCTGGGAGTTAAAATAGAGGTATCTTTTATAATTGTGTTATATTTGGAAAGATAAAAGAAGTCTTTGACTTATACCAAATTGTAAATTATTCAAATTTTTAAGATTGTGACTTTTTTCCACTAATTCACCATTATCTCAAAACTATGAAATATAACTAAGTGAATTTTAGCAGTATACCTTCGATGTGTACTATTGTAAAATCACTAACCCGGAGTATTCTTTCTATCAAAGAGGCTAACGTATTTTATCTATCTCTTCCTTTGTTTCCACAGAGTGCCTACCTGTTCTTGTATACCTGTTCACATTTATGTTTTAGTTATCCTATTTTTTTTTCCGTTCGATTTATTATCATTAGGATAGTGTCCTGTAATGCTGTAGTGATATTTGTTTTCTTTTATATGTGTTGTATTTTAAAAATAATGAGTAAATGTTTAATTCGCTGGTTATAGTTACTCATTGTAAATACTCGTATATTGGAACAAACCTGGAATTTAAATATTTTTCTATTATCTATACTACTACTAGTACGCTAATTAAATAGCGTAAGTTACTGTTCTGTAGCTTCTCGTACTCTTTGGCAGTATTGACCGTTTAACGAGCTACTGTCATGTGCAAGTAGTTCATTATCAGGCGAGTAACTCGCTCTGTGTAACCACCGCATAGGAATCAAACCTTGAATTTTTCAGAATGCTTAGTTTTAATTTTTTTGGTCATATTTAAATTAAAAATAATGTATCGATAGTCGATGATTCCCAATAGATTTGAAATTTTTATGAAAAATATTAACAATTACGTTATTGATTTGTTTATAAATGAAATAAGTGATATTTTGATAACCTACCCATAAATATGCGCTATAATAACTCTAATTATTGTACCGATTTTATTTTGAAAAGCAAGCCTCTGTTGAAATATTTTATTATATCGGTATTCGCATTTGTTGACTTCGTTAATAAGCCGCCATAGCTCCTGACCAAATTTAAATAAATGTGTAAAATTAAATAGTCTAGTTAAATAACTTCGCCATAAGCAAAAGTGTTTCTGCAGGTAGTCTTTATACATATTATGCTACGCTTAGTCTACGCTTCTACGCCATTATCAAAATGTCCCGTTAATCTGAAGTTACTCGTATATCTGCGTCTATCGTCAGTAGTTGAACATGAAGTCTATTGTAGTGAAGATCGATGAATGGAGTGATTACATAGTTCCCCTTCATCATCATCATAATAATGGATCTCCTGTGGTACATTATACGTGACACAGCCTTGATTATACCCTTTGATATGCGAAAAATCGTACCACTGCATTGTACACCACTCTTACTATAACGGACCTACAACAAATGCCACGTTTTTAAATGATTAATAACACGATAAAAATATATTGTAGATAGGATAATTGTAGTTAATTTACGGTAAAATAAATATTTTACTATTCGTTTCTACCCCAGGTATTTTATTCTCTGGAAATGTATGTAGGCCCTGTATCGAATTCAGTGTGGGTTTTCAGGGATGAATTTTTAAAACCACAAAGATTGTTTTCCGAGGCCGTAAAGTCGACGTTGGGTCGGGTTGTGATTTATGATTACACACCTGTATTGATTAATTTATCAAACAAATCGGATCAAGTCTACGGACAACAAATTATATTTTCCGGTTAGGTGATTCCTAAGCTTAAAATTAGAAATGTATATTATTATTAAATTTATCATTGAGCCATGTACATATTCAATGAGGCAGAATTATTAAGTATCATCGTATTTATTAAATTTCCACATTTTATATGGAAAAATAATTTCCCGGCCATAAAAATGTAAAACACGATACCAAGAGCATTATATTTGTATCATTAAAGTGTATTTACCTAAACGTCAATCGATTAAAAATAATATTTGTAGCGAGGTGTGCTTTTTTTACGAAAAATCAATTTCATATCGAGTCATATTTACACTGAGCGAACATTAAATGGATTGACCCAATTCATTGGGTTGCTTTTTAAATATACATAGTCAGGTCTTTCAAATTTTAAAATAGTCAAGATTTTATAATATTTGATCAAAAGAGTTATATATATTTGTAAAAAAAAATTTTGAAAAAATTTTTGAAAATTTTTTTTTTTTTGTTTTGGGGTGTTCATGAATTTAACTAAGCAACTAAACCTGAAGCAAATATTTTATTTCTCGAATATAATATAATTATAATAAAAATTACGAATTGGCTAATTATCTTTTAAGATTATATAATTCTTCGTCATCACTATTAGATTTGTAGTACACTTTATCTGAACAATCACATAAATTTAACTTAATATCCAATTTGGCTCAGAGAACACGTCTGTTTCGAAGATAATTTAGCACCTCTGAGTCGGGGGTCATTTGGGTCGGTGGGTATACGTGTATTTATATTATTAGGGCAAAAAGTAGCTTCATAATACCCCAAGGAACATGATATCCCTAACAAATATATCTTAAAACAACACACTCACATAACTTAATAATGATGTTCATTTTAAGGCCTTTTGTATCTTTGTGGTAAATAGTCTATAAACACCTGAAAAGCATATTTACAATCTACCAGGATACTTTACACAAGAAAATTGAGTTTAAATTTGATGAAAACATGTCACTCACTCTCTTTGTGATAAAATATTATTTATTAAATGTTTTTATTTTCGTCCACGAAATATTAATTTTGTCAAATCGGCAAGAGTGACGCAAGCATTTTACCAAACGGATATTAATATTCACGTTCTATTCGATAAATGTCCCCTTATATACCCAAAAATAGAATATTTATAAACGATCCCCATTGCGACTGCGAAAATATTTTTATAAAACAGTCTGTAAGGATAATATGTACCAAAACCCCCCTTTAAAATGAACCGATAATTTATTGCGATGTTGAATTTCTTTCCTTCTTTAATGCTAAAAAATATAGATAAAGTATCATCATAAAAATAACATACCGTGTGGAATTTTAATCGAAGAATGTTTAAACGAGAGGTAAGCTATCATTTAATTAGTAAAATAATTACATAAGTAAAAATATGAATAAGTGACCCAAAATGTGAGATTAACTATTAATCGATTAAATTATAAACTTTATAATAATATTATAACCACATTATTCTTTGTATTTTCTTAACAATCTTAACGTATTGTATAGTATTATCTGTAAGATTTTGATGGTTGTAATGTGTGTATATAAATAAATAAATAACATCGAGGGAGAATTTTTTTTAAATATTTTATTTTTAATATTTTTTCCATACCCTGTCTCCTCTCAAAATATCCCCTCTGATGAATGAAATTCCACACTGCATATTATTTCAATGATTGTTAATTAAAAAACATTCTGTCTACATTTTTCGATTTAAATTTACCTAATTTTCAACTTTCTGTAAAAACCACCCCCTTATAAATATACATTGGAATTTTTTCCTTCCACGTTCTATGGATTAAAATAAGTTTGAGTGCAATCTTTTAAGTCGAGGAAATGTCGTTTCGATTTACACTTGACACCACTTCATGTTCTTTCTGTCAAGCCAACTGTCCAATTCGACATTTGACCTCCTCTTTTAATTCAGAGGGATTCTCCACCATATTATATTTATGAAATTCCGGCGGGTAAAATTTGAATAGGAAATGTGTATATAGCGGACATAAGGCATCCATTATTGGACAATGATGTATGGGATGGAGAAATTGAGCTTTGGCTTTCATATACTAATTGTCATTTAACATGGGCGACATGCAAAACTTTTATTATATTCAACCTGGTCTTATTCGACTAATACTGAATGCAATATTTGTTTGATTGGACAGTTGAAAAGGCCACGGGAAATGACCAACTTTCACAAAAGCCAACCAGTATCAGGTCATAGGGTTGTGTTTGCTTCATTTCAGGCGTCATGGATTGTAAACGAGGAAGTGCAAATTCAACTTTATGACTTTTCACCTTATGTTCGTTGTTGCGCGATAAACCTCCTCAATTGTTTTTCTTATCGTCGTCATATTTCTGTCTTGCTGGATGATGTTGATATATTTCAAAATGTAAAACAATATGATAATATAAAGGTTTGAAGAATGCAAGCGACAGAACCTTCCACTTGCCGCCAGTTGCGTTTCCTTGCATAAATGAATAAACAAGCATAACACCACAATTCAGGGCTTTACAACCTGTTTAAATTACGACTAAAGGGGCTAATATTTATCACCATGTGGACTTCCTTCATTTCACGCATTTCTTATATAATTTATCCTCAAACTAAAATAGAGATGTTACGAGATTAAATACTACGTATATGAAATTGCCTCTACGACTGCTACGATCATAACACTACGATACCAAATTTTTTACATAAAACCTGCCTCAATAGTATAAAAAATTTACGATTTCGTATTTTGTTTTAAATAGATAGTATTGTCATATTATAAAAATGTAAAAAAATAGTGTTATGAATTTATTTGCCAACTAATATTAAATAACTATATAATTTTACTTTATATTATATGGATATGTTTCAATGGTTTTGAATTCCATTTTCTGGTGCCACATTTTTTAATTAAGTATTAACTAAAAATAATTCAATAATAATAATTAATTTTAATTTAAAAACGATATTTATGGGTGTTAGTTTAGATCAAAATATTATTAATAAAAAAACATATTTCTTATTTTATCTTAAACCGTGTAATATATTTATTTATTCCCGGTCATCACAACCAGGATTTGAATCCATGGCCAAATTATTTGTAGCCACATGCCTTATTCCCTAAGCTATTATTGAAATTATATAACAATTGAGTTTAAAAATATATAATAAAAATAGTTTAATAGATATTTGTTTGTGGAATAAAATACTGAGCTTGTCACGTAAGTAAATAAATCTGAAAGATGTGATGGTTCACTGCTTTCTATTGTACAATAGAATGCAAATAAAGCCTCCATTCTCGTTTTTGTTTGTTTAATCAAAATAATGGCTACCTTTCATTGAAATAGATAAATGCAGCCCCGTTTCTTGTATGTAAGTGCAACGATACGAAAATATAAAAACAATTAACACTGAAATGTCTTTTTTATTCACATACTAAAACATTATACGAGGAACAAAGCCGTTGGTTAGTCTAGAAACTTTGTAATCTCGTTCCCATGCAATCCAATAGACTGGGTGGGTTTTCTATGATCTTCATGAATTTGTAAGCGAGACTTTTTTGGACCACTTACTTTGAGAGATTTATATTCTATTTCAGTGTTGGCATTTTGCCATATTTCCACACCATGAACATATTTTAACCACTCTCTGGTGTTCGTGTAGTTTCACTAGAACAACCACCAATAATGTCCTATTCATTATGGATTCAACACACTTATGCAAAGTAGCTATTTTCGATGAAGTAGACTGGATAATTTATTAGCTTTAAAAAATTATTGATTTTGTGATAATTTAACATCAATTATATAAAAAAAGCATAGCAACGTATAGATTTTGAGCAATGATAAGGTATATAAATTAAAATATTACACTGTTTTAATAATTTAAAATATATTAAGGTCTTGTCAAATTTTTCAAATTATAGAAAGTTAATACTTCATATGAGTGAGTTTAGTTTTCTGCTTTGGAGTGATCTTTTTATTATTGTAATTTCTCAAAAGTTTTATTTGAAGTGAAAATTTGTAAACTGTACAGTTTTAGAACATAAGGTTTAATAAGTTTTGGTCAAGCGTCTCTGCCAGACTTAATAATCACCTCAGTATTTGCATTACAATCCAGGAAATCAGAGTTAACCCTTACAAAGATGATCGATTGAAATTTTATTTATAGTACCCCCAATCTCCCAGTCGAAATAAACAATCAATTTTTTTACGTGAGCGGGATTTGAACCCATGATCTCAGTATTTGTAGTCATGCACCTTATCCCTTGAGCTATTACGCTGGTGACATGTATTAAAATATTATTTTTATTGAACATTGATATTATAAATGGCCGAACTTGTAAAATAAAAAACACAATACAATTGTCTATACAACGACCGACGCATGTCGAAGTGAAGTAACATTGTATGCGGGTTGTACTAGGATGGGTGACCACATGTATTTAATCGAATTTGCATGTAACGTGGAGCGTTCGAAGCTTTACTCCATACAATCTGAATTTAATTATCTGCATTTATTCAATACGTGCAATCGTTCCTTGGGAACGTGATTTCATTTGGCGCAAAATCTAAATTAAAGCACTAAAGATTAAAGTAATTGCTGGACGAAAGGAGTTATAATTGGGCAAGTTTAGTCAGTCTACTTATCTTTTACTGTTCTGGTTCTATCAACATTATAAAACAAGGATTCTTAATTGTACTAGCACAAGTGTGTTTTTGAATCCTGTTTCTGACTACAAGTCGTCTGATTTAATCATAGACTTCGATGCGCAGAGTAATTGACTTGAATTGTGACTTTCGAATTCGAACTCCATATAAACTAAATTCAAGTGAGTGGAACTGATTAAATAACTGCATTTAATTTGAGAAATATATGTATATATATATATATATATATATATATATACAATGACAATAAATAATACATCTTCTATCTTCATTAATTGCAGTTTAATAGGATAATTTTACTTATAAATAGTCCGTGGATTACATTTCGTAGGTTAAATAATGTTTGAAATAAATTAAAATAATTTTTGGAAGTTTCATAAGATCCAATGAACCCGTACAATATCTCTTATAAATCAAGAAATATGTTTGCCTATATTTAATGATTCATTCTGAGAAAATATACTCAATGAGTGAGTTGTGACCTTTTAGTTTAGTACACAAATAAACTCACGTTGTTCATACCCTATACGATGTATCGTCTACACAGTATACCTTTTATTATATGGTTAAAAATAAATTTAAAAATAAAAGAAAAAATGATTCATATAATATTTAATGTTTTTTTTTTGCAACTCAGTGACCTGATTAAGAAATCGCAAGTTTTTCTAACGAAGTAGACATTTTATTGCGGATTAAAATTTTGCGCGCATTAAAGCATTCTTGAAGATGGGCAAAAGTTACACAATTACCGACGAGAAAAGAAGAATTTTGAATCAGTTGCTGGCAAAACTCCATTTTGAATAATTAAAAAGACTCATTTAAAGGCCCACTTGGGGACTTTCAAAAGTAACCTTTAACAAATTGCCACAGAAAGAACAAATTTATTTTACAGGGTGTAATCTTGTTAATTTGCCAAAAAACGAGTTTCTTGTGATTGTTAAGCCTTGTAATTTGCTTCTTCTACTATGATAATTATATTTGACTTGTTAAACATAAACAAAAAACTTTAGCACGAAATCTCATAAATTGAAACATTATTAATTTATTTGTCGATAGTGAGAAACAACTTGTTAAAGTGTTATATTTACTTGGATTGTGTATTATTAAATGCATTGTTGCAGGATACAAACATTTCCATTATAAAGTGTATTCGTCTATTTTCAGCTGCTTGCTACGGCGGCGTAGCACTCGCTTAGCTATAAAACCCCAGATGGCAATTGTACTGAAAGCTTCATCGTGTTCGCAGAAATTAGAAGTCAACCGACCTGAACTTTGATCACTACGAGAATTTATTTTTAAAGTATGCAGTATTGATTTTCAACTACGCCAGTTATGCGATTCCCCTCGCATACGAAGCGAACGTGACCGATTCAATTATAATTTCATGTTTTCGTCTCGTGTGATAAAAATAAATGGAAACTTTCTATTGAACATGGAATTTCAATGCAATACAAAATTGCGTATAGTAACAATGTGGAGTGCTAAAAATTTAAATGAATGTCGATGTAGATTTTTCATGACTGACTGACAAATCTCTGTAAACTTGATTATATTTTCACAATTTTACCGAATAGCCAATGAGGTTTTTATTCATCCATATATTAATTATTTGATAATAAAAATAATTCTATAATAATAGCATTATTGAGGTGAACGTTGCAATTAAATAATGTATTTAAAATGGTCGTTTGCATCACGTTTCATATAAAAACAACACAGTTTGTAAAATTTTATTAATAAAAATCAATTATGTATAACATTTTATATAAATTGTTAAACATATTATGTATGTTGATATTAGTTTGTAGTTCAAAAGCGAGTTTCTGAGTAAACAGTGTGTCGTAGCACCGTAGAAAGTGTATCGTAGCGTCAGCGTAGTGTGTTAGATTGTTTTGTTTGCAAAATGACTTCTCACTAATTACAATATAAACCGACTATGAAAGTCAACGTGAATATAAATAATAATAATGATATTTAATTACAAAAAAACCGTTCTACCTATAAATAAATACTTAGTTTTAATTGAAATATAAAAATTTAAATTGATAAATAATAATATGTCATAATATTCCAGTCTATCGATTTATATGTTATTGCTATGTATTTGAATATTCGATCGAAACACTGTTGTAATAATATTATACATTGAATAGTCAAATAGGCCTTCCTTTAATCCAACACTGTTAGTATGTACATTAACAAATATGCTTTTTACTCAGTATATAAGTTAAGATTCAAACATTTTATCATCGATCAAGCTCACTAATGATGTGGTATGAAAAAGCACCAATAACAGCTAAAAATGGTAGAGATTTGTAAGGCCTGAAATCGACTTAGCTTTCTTATAATAAGGGGTACAAAGACACAATGAGGATATATTGTAATCTGGATATATACATATGTATGTATGTAAAACCGACGAGCTTATTGTTGTATGACAAGAATAAAATATTATCTCTCGTCACAGACTTACTTACGTCTATTACATAAATATCTGTCGAGAATATTGGGCACAGGATGTTTGATAATATTTCATATGTTGAATTTCTAAATTGTATTCAAAATGTCGCAGGAAACAAAGATGTACTTTCATGTGATGTCTAAACCCTTCTCAATTGTCGTGACAGTTTGAGATCCAAATTAAAAATCGATAACCTTCGCATATATTAGTATTTATTATGATTGTCTGAATGTATAATTCTAATAATAAAAAAGAACCTTTTCAACTTAATCTGCGTTTATGATAAAACTGCGATTATAAGCAAACTCAAAGAAAAAAGCTGCTTTAATGTATAATATATTGGTATGAATTGTTTTAATCGAGATATTCATATATTTAAAAAGTCCAATTACATTCAAAAGACTTGAAACTAACACTTTGTATACTGTATAACTTCAAAATATTTAATCTTATCATTTTAATGTCATTCAATTGGTATTTTTAAGGCGGGAATTGTTCGAAATATTTTTGAATTATTATCTAGTAAACATAAAAATCCATCTCTTCATTAATCCATTTTAAGAAAAAAGCATTTTTTTATTATTAAAGGTAGAATAAATAGATAATTAAAAATTCTAGTTTGGCAATTGAAATTAAATTTGTATTGAAATTATTTAATATTGGCAAATAATAATGTTTATTGCCGTTTTATGAAATTTTAATATTAAAAAGTGAATTTTTGATATATTCGCCTTTCTTTGCAGAATGCTTAATTCAAAAATATTTTTTTTATATATATTAATGCCATCTAATGCAATGCTGGAAATTATTTTTCTTTTATATTGGTTTCATAAAGTAAATGTTGAAAAATATTACATGAACATGTAGGAAAATAAAAAATAGTTTTGATTTTAAAATAATGTGTAGTTTGCGTGTTTTAGTTTGAATCAGTTTTTTGTCTCTCCTGTAAATTAGGGCGAAATGAAAAGAAAGCCGCCGATATTTGAAAATCCGAATAAAGAAGTACCCGCCTATTTATCCGGGGGCTAAGCTGTAATATAATAGTCTTTTCAGTTTTAAAATTTTAATCCTTTGAAGTGACATTAGAGCAAGTCCAAATAAATACGGGAAGATCTGAAGCAACACAAGAGCCTCTCAATTCCCTTTGTTCCGTTCGTTTTCGTCTCACCGCTACGTACTTCTTCTACACTATCATACTCATCGTTTGAAAAATATTCTGGATAAAAGGTTTCTTTAAATAGATTCAGTAAACTTATTTAGTAATATAAATGTTCAGATGCAACATATTCAATAATCATAATCATAAAGGTCTAGTAGAATTATTTAAACACTAATATAATGACGACAGCCTTATAAGACAAATAAAATTAAAGTCTTACATCAATTTATATTTACAACATTCCTCCACTATCTTTACTTTAATCATTATTATATTATAATCTAAATAATCCTTTTATAAAATGTTGCTTTATATATAGTCAATAATAAGAAAATAAATACTTTTGAATCGAAATGCGTATACGTTGCGAGTAGAAAAAAGGACTGTATTTTTTTTATTCAATGAAAAATTAGTTAAAATCATATTTTATAAACTCAATAGGTACTCAAAAATCTGGCTACATTATTAATGTATTTTACTTAAAATCACAAAAAAAGCAATCAAAGTGATAAATGTTAAAAAAGCACGTCTACCGGTTACTAATTATTAATTAAGCAATTCCGTAGTATTTGTGCTAAACGGCAAGTTTATTTTTTTAAAAGAATATAAATAAATAAGAAGTAGCGTTTATTTAAGTAAAAAGTGTTTAAGAAACTTGGAATATTTTTACAAAATGATGTTAAATAAAAACCAGTATTTTTTTTATATTAGTAGACCAGATGTATATTTAAGACATACACAGAGGCAAATTAATTTACTAAGGACTGTGATTTAAACCGGACAACTTTAATTTCATATCATGATTAAGTATTATATTTGTGATTTATGAATTATGATCATCGGTTCGAATCTTGATGCGAAATATGTATATTTAGGACTTTGAAATTGTTAACATTTAATTAAAACTATCAATTGTAGTAATTCCCTTCTTTTTTCTCTTGTATTTATGTTCACAATGTATTGGTAACAAAATACACTGAGGCAAGTATTGTAAAATTTTCTGATGCATAAAAGCAAGAGAGACGCTCCAAAGCACTCCAATATAAGAGACTGCACGTTGTCGACATATTTTTCTCCTTACTCTTGTTTTACATAAATTTCTTTATTTGAGACCAATTTGCCTGCCTGTAATTTAATGCAGTACAAATAAATACCAGCAAGTGCTTAATTTTAACTTTATTTTATTCGGATTCTAATATTAAAAGTCATGAATATGCATTGCCACATTTGAGTGGTGTTTATGTGCATTTTTACACAACTGCAACCGCTTGTATAAAATTAAAAAAAGAATATACAAACTGGTAACTCGTTATTTATATATAATTATAGTATTAGCTACAAAAATATTCCACCTGCAATCGTTATCAAATATACATTTATAAACAAACAACCTAACTAATAAAACTTTGTTATGACTTAAGTATTTAAAGCGATTTCCTATAAACTTTCTTCCAAGCTGACAGTTAACTGAAAGTGTGTGGGGTCAATTATCCACTTAAATAAAAATAACAACCTAATAATCAATCTACAAGGGAAATATATTTCTCATTATCTCTGTCGTAAAATATTTTACAATCGTTAACATAAGAGACGTAAAATTTGTCAAATTCATATTTTAATGCATTCTTTATGGCTGATTTAATGGATGTAGATGAAAAACCCATAAATTTGTATACTATAAATAATAATTATAGGATACTTTCAACTGAAACTGATATATTTTGATATAGTTTTCTTATAATAGTATGAAATAAAATAATTGAAATGGAAAAACAGAAGTTTCTTAAATGTTTGGTTCTTGAACGGTTATTAATTTGAAGGTGTGAGCGCAGGTTGAGAACAGAATTTTTTAAAAAAAGGCTGTCAACTCCAGGAAGGCTTTATAATTGAACGCCTTTGCCAACTTTTTAATAAATTATTATCGACAGTTTACCACAAAGAAATATCCGAAGTACCTCAAAGAAATATCCTGCTTTCATGTTGTACACAATACCAATTCTATTTAAAATACCATTCAGCATTCATAATTGTCTATAAAATTCATCAATTGACTTTAATTTTTTTATTTTTTTAGAAAGAACCTCTCTTATATATGAGTCTATAGAGTCTGCAATATTGTATACTTATAATGGAAGGCGTAAATTAAAAAAAATGATATGTATTAACCATTATTAAAAAAAATTAAGCTGTTTTGAGAACCTTGTATATTCAACTAATTCATTATATATATATAATACATGTTAATAAATATATTTTTCAGGTTATTTACGCAATGGCTTTAGTAGAAGGAACTTAATCTTCTCATAGATATTTGACAGCAAAAGTAAGTGTTACTTTTTATTTATTTATTTTTATATCATGTTTTATTCTACTACGCAAAGAACATAACGTGACAACACAAAAACGCTAAAATCAATTTTCTTCTCATACAACTATACGTATTATATTGAATATTGAATTTAAAATGTGTATACTGATTGATACTTAATGTTTTAATAATTTTTTTTTAAATCATATAAGTGCCAATTTAAATAATTTTTTTTCATTGTTGAAAATCATAAAAGCGACCGCAGTGGGAAATTGCCGGGGTGAGCTGGGTCTGAAAGTTTTCCTACTAAGCCATTGGTTTGACGCCCCTGGTGGATTGTTTGGTCAGTTGAGAACACCTGATGGTTGGGGAGTTTTCCGGGCGAGTTATTAAAATTTTATGACAAAGCTCTTTTTTGTGCAGCCGAATAAAACCCGTACTGTGTCCATCAATTGTCAATAATTGAACATTCCACCAGCAAAATCCACTTAACATAAAACAGTATGTAAAAATATAATAGTGTGGCAGACATCTGTCCCGAGTGTTGGTTTGCAGATTGAATTTGTAGGGGTAACTTATATTATTTAAGATAGAAGTGGTGGATGTAATTAGTGCAGTGGTTCATAAAGATATATGCTGGTTGTTTGAATGTAATGTACCTAAAGTTCCATACGGAATATCTAAGCTTGATGTGCAGTGCTACGGTTTCTACTCGTAGTCTGCATTAAAACATAATATTCTAAGCCGCCGTAGCATCAACACCTTGCCTTGTCACTTCATACACATTATTATCAACAACATAAACAACTCGAGTAAGCTCTAGCTTCTTATTTACAAACAACTATTAAATCATAAATAAAGCAGACAACTTCATAATAAATATTGATTAACTTTATTGTACTATATTCTTAAATTGAAGAAATTAATACTTGTTTGTTTTATATAAGTTACTTTCTCGAGAAAATATTTTCAGGGTTCCTAAATAAGTGTGGTCTTGAGACTGTATACTGAAAAAACTGACTTCATAACTACGATTAGACTAACATTAATAAATAAATACCGTTATGCTTTCTCTGTTGATGATGGATTCTCTTGGAAGGGCCTCCGTCGCCTTTATGGTATAATATAGTAGAGTTTCCCAGGCCACCCACAGCGAAACTCCTTCAGATCTAGTAGATTTACCAAGTGACACCAGTGGATATCGTTTTTACCGGCACCGTGCCTTGGATCTAACTTGAGAGTCTCACTCATGAATCCGTAACACTAAACGGCTTTGTAAATAAAATAAATAAAAATAAAAATGGAATCTTTCTTATCTTGACATTTATCAAAATTTTTATTTTTGGTACAAACTTGATTGTATTTTACGGTGGCTTTACACTAATATATAAAATAAATAAATTCATAATTAATTTTATTTAATTGAACGAAAACGGGGCTATAAAATTATGTATTTTTTTAATTATAAACTGATTTTATTGATATGATAATTTGCTATGCTGTGATAGGATATGGAAGTCATATACCTTGTATACATAGTTGTATATCGTATATAAAATATTTTTATAGTAATGTTTGATCTAAGATTCACGGAATATTCAATGGATTTATTCGCCGGAGAATACGTCTTGTCGTTTAGTATAATATTAAAAAAAGAATCAGGGCAAACGTTAGAAGATAAACGAGACTCGGCTGGAATTGTGATCAATGTTAGTATCGACAAGTTTGCTTCGAGGGAAACGTGCATAGCTTAATTTATGACCCAAGAGCAAGTGGTTTCATGTATTGGTTGTTTCATTGTTAGATTCCAAGACGTAGTCCGTAGCGTCGCCTACGCCGCACCCGTGTCGTAGCAGCGATATTTAGGGTCGTTAAATCACACTTGCCGTATCCTCGGGCAAGTGTCGGCTAATTTAAATCAATTATTTTCATAACAACACTATATTTCTGAGAGAGAATATTTATTAATTTGAAAGTGAAAATGTATTTCAATAACCTCAACATTGTGGGAACCTAAACAAACTCAATTTCACAACGCTTAACCGTTTTGGAATAAGCCAAATTTGTTAATAAATTAATTTTATAGCATACTTATCTACTAGAAGATCGCAATCAACACTTTATTGCTTCATCACGCGTAAAATTTCAAATATGGGTTTTTCTATAAGGAGAGAGACTCTCAAAACGATTTTCATTAAGATTTAATATTGGCAAGGTAAACATGAAATACACATAAATAAACGTATTTGAATATAAGAAGGAATGGAAATCTCTTGAGAATAATCTGTTTTTCATTTCCGTTTTCCAAGGTATACGAGTAAAATATTATATATTTTGGCATATACATATATTTGTATTTGATCTGACTTAAAATAATACTTCGAATTTCGTTTTCACTGTTTTTTTATTTATGTATTATTATTCATATTCGCTTCTTTTAGATTTTTACAATTTTTTTAGACACAACGCATTAATTCATTTTTTCTTAATTTTAACTCTGTCCGCCTTAATAATCGCCAAAAACACAAAAACCAAACTACAAATTAACAGTTTGCAGAAAAAAGACTATTTTATTTTTAAATGTATAAATGTAAATGTAATCTGAGAGGCTTTATGAGAAGGTTTTTTTAGATAGAGCAATGTGTTAATTCATTGTCTGTCGGTTTTCGTAACTTCTAATTTACCTTAAAATCCAGGAAATCATAGTAAACCTAGATCAACACGATATTATATTGTAATGTTATTAATATTATTACCTATCTCTAAGTCGAAATAACACTTTTTTACACGAGCGGGATTTGAACCCATAACCACAGTATTTGTAGCGACTCGCAACTTTTAAACCGGCTGCTGTTATTTATGTTGATCCGATGAATGTTCTCATTTTAATTGTTATTTTCATCAATTAAGCTGTTTGTGGTTTGATTAAATCGTTTGTCTCTGTCGAATAAATGGAAATCATAAATTAAATGGTCCGCTCCCAGTATTTGGAATGTTTCAGTGGTCGTGTTAGAACTTATATCAGATCGCTGGGGGTTTTAAAACAATTTATTGTAGCAGATTGTAATAGATCAGGCGGGTCGAAAGGACTATGAGAAATGTTTGGGTTGTCCCATCTGGTCCACTGCAGGCTCCTTATTGTTTTGGACTTGTGACTGCTGACTGAATTTAAATTTCCGACACACAGCCTGTCTTGTCTCCCCTTGTTGAGTTTTATTACCACAGAGGGTCCAAGAAACGTGTTTGATGTTTATAACTTCAGATTTATTGTTCTTGATACAAGTATCTGCTTCGTAGCAAGAATAGAATCGACCGAATTACGCAAAAAAAATATTATTAAAAATATGTCAAGGAAGCTATAAAAATTCAATAAATTATTAGCTTTTTGCTCTTGTTAGTTCTATTGTTATTAAATATTAAATTAAATTGTTGGTAGTGTTGACTTCTTGGTGGGATTCATTAATTTAAAGAAAATTGTTAGTTGTAATTTCCACAGGAATTCCTGTGGAATAAATTGGTGTAATATATTACTGTGGAAATTACAACTAACAATTTTCGTTAAATTAAATTAAATATTATTTTTCTTGATAGCAACTCCGTACTTTATATGTTTTTAAATAAATGATATAGACAAAAACATAAAATGGGGTTATAATAATAGATAAATCTCCATTACTTGCCGGTCAAATACGACTATTTTACAATTTTGAAATAGTCCCATTTAGTAAAATAGAGATTCATACATTTGGCAAAGATATGGAGAGTATCAATGAACATCGTGAGTTGAAAATTGTTAATTTGGTATACAATGAAACTCATGTTGTTCATATTTAATATACTATGGAACGACTACACACTACCTAATAATACTAAACACACCATTTTTTTATATATATATATAAATATTGTTTTATGTATAAAATATACTATTCAATAAATAAGTCACAAACATATCGTATATATTCTAGGATATTCGACTATTATAAAATTCAGCATATTTTTTATAAAACTTTGTCATGAAGCATTAAAATGATAAATCACCTAAAAATAGCTACACAAAAAATTCACACACTTTAATGTCCTTTTTTAAAGTTTTTACCATAGACCAGATAGGAAACACGCTCAAAAAGCACCGCTAGGGAATATATTTCTTCTTCTACCGAGTCATAATATTTCAAACTAATCTCATACAATAAAAATGCACCTAACACTGTGTCTTTATTGTAAAACCGAACATCCAACAAGTCGGCAATATATTTTGATATTCAATGGGAACTCAATGTGCCGTCACGTCCCGAGGGATCTTCAGGCTGAATCTCCGACCAATAAAATTCCCATCCTGTGATGAAAACAAATAGAGTATACCCACAAAGCCTCATCATTAAATTTTTCCGATACCGATGGAAATTCCTCGCCTTTTTCGGATAATTCTTACAATTAATCGATTCAAATATTTCTCAAGATATAGATAATAAAATATATTTAAGAAAAAAAAGAATCCTGATGATACATATATTAATTCTATTCCCGATGTTTAACAGCTTTCTTAGAAAACATGTTGGGGATATTAATAAAAAACGAGAGAACTTAGAAAGACGCGTTAGACATAACGTTGATTTTGTTTAATTAAAATTTGTACGCGATTTACCTATGAATATTCTTAATGAGTCATTAGACACCTAATTTTAAATAGATAATTTAAAATATATCAGAATAATTTATAAATTGTAATGTTTTCATATTTTTTCCGGACAGGATGGATACACATATTTTAACCGCAATTTTACCCAACTTCTGTTTTTGGTAGTAAGCTATATATATAAAGTAAGCTATATATACAAAAAAAGGCAATATTAGAATATATATATATATATATATATATATATATATATATATATATATATATATATATATATGTATATGTATATATATATATATATATATATATATATATATATATATTCTAATATTGCCTTTTTTTGTTTGAACAGTTAGTTTGTGGGTATATATTAATTAAATTTAATAATGTTATTACGTTTCCCACAAATCAACTCGATAAAATCGTCTGACTCTTAATTTTTTTCGTCACTTCCAATTAGAACACGGCCAATTTTTATAAATACTTGGTCAATATATCTAAAATAAAAGATTTATTACGGGCTCAATACAAAAGGTTATCATCCTTTTTCCCCCTACTATGTGGCATTGATTTTCACCGACGCGACGGCTCGTCAGAATTAATTAATTAACTTCACGTTAATGGATCCTGAGCCAAACTGTGAAAAAGCACATCATCCCCATTTAAGTTATACTACCAGTTTTGTGTGTTTCCGAGAAGTAACTTTTTGCATGGAAGTCTCTTCTTGGCAGTGAGTGTGATAAGAATAGATCTAATTTTAACAGCTATTTTTCTCAACCTCGATTTTGTCTTAATTGAAGTTGTCAAGCAAGAACTTTGCCTAGATTTACAGCTCTAGCTTGACTAATCGATATTATAGCTATATTTGGTTCAAACTAAAAAAAATATCTTGAGTAATTTTGTACTGTCTCTTACTTTTTATACCACATAATCGATTTACTCATTTTATTATTGTAACCCACTTACATTATGTACGAATATGTATATGTAATAACATAATCGATATATTCTTTTTGCCCATAAATAAATATATAATCGATTATGTATATCATTATATCCTAACCTCATTTCTAATCAACCAGTTATTGAATTAATTTTAAGTCTTGTTGTCTATTTGATTCCATTAATATATATTATATGAATTAATAAATTATGCATATTCATAAAAACCAAATCTGAAAGAGAAACTGCACTATAGTTTTAGTATCGGGTTAGCGGAATAATTAAATGTTCTAATGCAATTTGTAAAGGGTAAGTATTGAATGTTTAAAGTGATCTTTGCTAACGTGCATGGTCACAAATCAGTCAGGAGTTGCTACGAGTTACGCTACGCCATACTACGAGTTGCACTACGACTGCAATTAACCGATGCATATTGATGGATGGATGCGGTTGTAGGGAGAATCGTTACTATATACAACACATATTATTATCAACACTTAACGGTCAATACTATTACTTTACTGCTTGCATTTCACTATATCACAAATTTCTTAAAAAAAAGAATAATAAGAGTCTAAATAGAGATTTCTAAGAAAAAAAAACATACTCTTATTAACTAATGTAATACTAATTCCTATGGCTTATTCATTTTTTTAATACTTATTCATCTACCGTTAAAAAACTAGGCAATATTATAATTGGATTAATGTAAATTTTATTCAGTACGTGAGAACTTAAATTAATAGTGATTGAATTTTTATATTTATGTAAGTGAGATTCAATTCCAGATTAAATAATTTTTTTGCCAATGCCAGCGCTAAACTACAAAATAATCAATTTTCTGTTCAAAGTTTTATATATATGTATATATATATAAAGTATTTATATAATTTGAAAGACGACTTCATATTTCCAAATCACTAATATTCAGTAAATATATATGTATTTTTCTCTGTTATTAAATACTCAATCGAGTGAAGTGTTACTATGTTGTATTTAAAAACTATTAAAACAACATCATTTACCAAATTGTGTAATTCATAAACAAGATATTTTTAAATTTTGTTTTGATAAGATATTTGGCTTGTATTATTTTTTAAATTATGTGGTCATTATTAGTATAAATTTATAAAATATTAAAAATACATGGTTAAAAGCTTAAATGCTTACACTTAAGCTGTTAATATCTATACACATAATATGAGCTTTTAATAGGATGAATGAATATTGTATGACGTAAACGGATGTGGTGTTCGTTGCGATACGAAACACTCATTCTCTCTCTCTCTTTCTCCGGGGGTAATCTTTTGTGAAATTTAACTTCGTCTATCCATCTGGGGGGAGAATAAGAAAAATCAGCCCCTTTGGCACTTTTATACCATGCCAGCCGATTTATTGATACCCCCTACAATACTTATTTATTTCAGAATTAAGTGCGTGGGGCTTTCGATGGAATTTTCCTATTGTTAGTATTCGACAGACGTTCGCCAGAACCTACCTAAATAAATACCATACATAAATAGTTTATTCGAAAAAATGCTATCATAAAAAAGAGTAGTTTGAATGAAATAGACACGTTTGGATTTTTTCCATGTTCTTCTGATCCATTTTATTCGAGCAGATTGTAAAAAAGGACAGAGTAAAGATTGTTGCCAAAAAGTGGTGGTTGAAATATGAAAATATTTCTTCGGTGATTAATTGTCGGCGCCCCATTTCAATATTTTCACATTTTATCCAAACCTGTAATCAAATTTCACGTCCTCGCCGAGTAATTGAATCGTTTGTCAATTCAATATTGTTTTTCCCCATTCAAGGTGGAGTCTAATTGAGGTAAACTCGTAAAACATGAGGTTGGGGCTTATTTTATACGCGGAACGTGTTTCAATTTTTGTAAAACGGATTCAAAAAGGCGTACTTCCTTTGATTTCAAAGTATATTCTTTGGAGAATATATTCTTTTACTTCGTCAAAATATGATTTTGATACTAACAACAATTTATTTTCATATTTTGAAAGTACCACATTTACGCCGCTTTGGTGAATAAAACATGTTGTATTAGTTTTTAAATATTCATAGAGACAATATTAAATTAGGACTTTTTATATAAAGCTTTACTTGCATCAAGATCTCTAGATTTTCGTCTTTGGTTAAGTGAAGAGTTTTCATACATTATTCAAAAGG
This sequence comes from Agraylea sexmaculata, assembly GCA_022606485.1. Classification (NCBI taxonomy): domain Eukaryota; kingdom Metazoa; phylum Arthropoda; class Insecta; order Trichoptera; family Hydroptilidae; genus Agraylea; species Agraylea sexmaculata. The sequence goes on from JAGTTH010000663.1 coordinate 24,573, forward strand.
TTTTTTTCAATCCCCCTAATCCCCGTTGATGTACGGATTTATGTAGGAATTCTTTTCATTAAACGCATTTAATCTGAATCGTATATATTTAAATAAAAAATAAAACGATAGCTCAGGAATCAGATTTTTAAATCTTAGTGAATGTGTTGGATTTTAAATTACTTTTTAATAAAAATATAAAAAAAAATCATTAGAGTTAAAAGGGAGTTATGTATTATTTTCTACACATTTTATTGTAAAATTATTGAGAGTAAATACTAAGAGATAGTTCTCACATTTTTCGTGTCTTTCATATTATTCTAGTATGAAGAGTGTTTATTCATAAAATTCGGAGACGTATATAAATAAATACAATCAATATAAATTTTAATTGTATCTTTGGAAACCCACCAATCAATAATATATTATTCGAGTTATATTGAAAATGTTTTCAAAACTACAAGTTAAAATGTTAAAAAGGAGTTTCAGGCGCGAAGACGCAGCAAGAATTTATGATTAAAACGTCTCAAATACGACTTTCTTCAATACAATAGTCACTGTCTGAATAGAAAGAGCAATCTTCAACTACCAAAACCAGAATGTGAGTGTATCAAAAGGGAATTTGTTTCCTTTATGCTCTTCTTGATTGGCCAATAATCTTCTCAAATGACTGCCCCTATCTTCATCTCCTATTCTTTCTTCGTTCCATTCTCTTTTTTTTCATCGAAACGTTAAGCCTCTTAATATAATTTCTTTGACGTAAAAATTATATCTCATCAGTAGGGATTTCACGGAATTACTCTCTTTTTATAATTGAAACCTTGACTTTTTAAAATTTAATTAAAAAGAAAAGCCACAATTTACAAATTAAATTCAATCTACATTATTTACAATGTATTTAAACATTGCATGAAAATTCAATCCTTAGTCCTTTGAACTTTTGATCTTTCCATTTTAAGTATTCAAACTGAAGTTTTAAAAGAATTGTCAAAGGCGAAAGTGTAAAAGCGTCACAAGATAAAAAAAACTTAAAACCGTTCTATTTATTTATTAAATTATTTATTTTTTATAAGGATGTCTCGTTTTTATTAATTTTTATTTGTAGAGCATTATCAAATTTAATAGATGGACTCTAAATCACTTACGCGAAACTGTAATTAATAATATCATAAGCAGACCTAGTCCAAGTGAGTGTATTGAAGTGTTTTGACATATTCGAGCTCTGCAACGATTACCTAACGATTTATAATATTGCTTTATTATTTGATTATTTTATTTTAACTGATTTTGACACCAAAATACCAAGTTGTTGGGAAAATCTATAAAATTGAATACACATTTCAAAAATAGTAATTTTATTTTGAGTATTCTGTTAATATCTGAAAATTCAAATAAAATAAATGCCGCACAATTGTGAGCAATTGAAAACCTGTTTTATCACCCTCTTGGACTAATCATAACACAATATGATATAATAGTTTACCAATGTGACTTTTCAAGGCCATTGGTAAATAATTTTCTCTATAAAGAAAAAAAAATATTGTAAAAAATAAATATAATTTAAAATATATTACAAACTAAGCCATTGTGATATTGTAATAGTATGATGAAAATACTATTTTTATTTGATATATTGTGTTGATCTACCCTAGGCTGTCAAGTCGTAGAAAGGATTGCTACTTATTCTTGAGTGATTTAGTTATCTTGGATGTGTAAAGTCTACCCGGTTACCTGAAACTTTCACAAACATATTGGCCGGCGAGGATTCAGCTGAAGCTTTTGAGAAGAGAAAGCTGAAGGTGCTGGAAGTAAATGTAACGCCATACATCACGGGGATTTGTGGTTGGACTAAGTAATTCGTTACTGACAGATCGACTCCCTCAGGACATCGAATGCTGACCCTTACCCTCGCAAGCCTCTTTGTCTTTGTGCCACCAATTAGATCCGCCATTCGGCGTAGGCTTACATTTTTCCATACAATTAGAGCCGATGCGAAATGTGCGGATTATATTCACTATCAATCGTCCGCCTTCCACTTGATTAATGAGCGCCACGTTCACTTTGAAAGTATTATCGATTAGCAAAAATTATGACTTGGCATTTTAGCTAGACGAATTGGATTTTCAAAATATATAAAAACAAGTTTTTCAATAAAATCCTGGTGTCCCAAAATGTTCTCGCGAGAAGAACTTTTATCAAACATGATAAAGTTTATTCCTACTGCTCAAAAGTCTGAATGAATAAACCAAAGTTTCCCATTGTGTTTTATAATAAAAATTGTATGAGATGTAATTTCCTTTAAATATTAATACTGTATTAATATTATTAAGCATTGCTTATCGATGGGTTACATAAAAACGTATCTAAAATTACAATACAGTGGAAAACAAATATTTTTCGTCACTTCAAATATTTATGTTTCGCTACTACAAAATGTTATAAATTTTTTTTAAATACACAACTTACAATATTTTATATATAATAATAATACTTTGGATTAGTGACGGAACACCTATTTACTGGATATTATTATTGATTTGTTTGACTTTACAATACAGGAACCAACAATAAACCTAAATTTATAATCTGCTTATCAGGATTAACCTTATAATGTTTCAATCTGATAACAGACGGTATTTGTATCGAATTATTAACTATAATACCATTTTGATAAGCTTATTTCGGGCTAGCAAACAAATTTGTATACCTATTTTTATAAAATATGAGAATACTCCCCACCGAGAAGGATAGTAGAGGATAACTGTAATTCATAATTTTTATCGTCTTTTTGTTCACATTTATTTCCTCTACGATGACAGTTCTCTCTTTTTTTGGATACAATCAAGATAATTTTTTCCCCCGGAGCGACGAATAAAAAAACTGTTAAACGAATTCCCGTCGGAAAATGGCTGAAATCTGATATAAAAATCTAGATTTTCACACTGTTTATTAATAAAACATAACATTTTACAAATGTCAAATGTACAATTGTTTCCGTGATATTAATATCAATAATTGATTGCCTGCAGGGAAATCGGCTTCAGCTACATTGTATATGAAAACCATCACAACTACTAAAGCCTTTGTCCTCTGCAGAATGCTTTCATTGTATATTAATCCAAACACCTATGTATTATTCTACACAAATGCGCGCATACAATACCGACACAGTGAACATATTTAATACAGTTGATATTATATTATAGGTTTTTTTTGCTAAAACCAATCCGACAGTCCGATAGATGGACATTTCAAAAGGGAAACTTAGAAAAAATAGAAAGGAAAAGGAGCATCGGTGGGTAAGTTGTGTTTATTGGTGAGATTAGGGGAGACTTTGCCAAGAGAGACAGGGTAAAAGAGAAAGAGATTAATAGGTCGAGAAGGTACTGGGTTCCTTCACATTGCTCATCACTAGTATCAGCCTTCTCATATAACAACTAACTTTATCGACACATCTTCTATTATGACTTGAAATTGATCGAGGTTATCAACGAAAGCTCTCCGCAAACTATTGAATATACTTATGTTAAAGGCTCGGGTTTTAATCGGATCTAATTAATTTCCGAAATGATAAAATCGTCTGATCAATCAACAAGCTAACTTGTACAATTCTTAATCGAGCTTGTTAGTCTTTTTAAATAATATTGAATTACTTAATGTAGTATATAGTATATTTAAAGTACTGTTAAGCAAGCTCCGAAAGGATCTTAAAGAAGTATATGTCGAATATAATCTTCATTTATCAAATTGACTGGTAAAATCTATCTAAGCTGGTTTAATAGTAGCTCAAGCGATAAGGCACGTAGTTATGTTACAGTAAAATTGGTTGAAATCAATATTTTTTCAGTAATTTAAATTAAATTCACTCAAATTGAAAAATATGCATATTATATGCCTAGATATAAAACTAAGATTAACTTTCTGACTAACCTGATTGTAAGTAATGTCAATAAAACTAAATATGACTCGAAGAAATGAAAGTTCAGTCTACTAATAAATTTAATAACTGAAATAAATCACTCAATTCAAATTTGGTTTTACCCAAGCATTCTGTTATTTAGTTGTTAGCATTATATTTTGTAATAATTGTTGTTTATTTTGAGTTAATTCTTGTTATTATATATCCTTTATTATAATCCTTATATTTGTAAATGGGTTTGTTTTACCTAATATTAAATAACTTTTTATTATTTAATATTAGGTACCTCCTATATCAAATAATAATGTGATTCTCATGTTAGTTATAGATGAGTGAAAATTCTTATGTTAGTTATAGGTGAAATGATTTATGTACTTTGTACACCTTAGTCTAATTCATAAGATGATTTTTAATTTTATATGTAAAATTTAAATATAATAAAGAAATTATAAGATATAAAAAAAATATCAGACTAACTTGAAAAGGTGGCTTGGCGGAATTTTTATGTTAATTATTGATATAATTTGTAATTTCGATAAATTTTAATTAAGTCTAAGCGCTTTCAACTGAACTAAAGGCATTGGTTCAGATTCCACTCGATTTAAAAAAAATCAATCAGCTTATGTGACTGTGAGATTAAAAATAATATAAACCTCCATCAATTTTCTCAGCCCTGGCTTCCTTCCTTAACTGATTTTCTCTACAAGTAGTGTTATGTGGTACTGTAATAATTAATTAAATAATATTACTCAATAATAAAATAATTGGGTGGATCATTTACTATCATAACATTAAGTCGTCTGTCATTTGAAAAAATATTTTAATTTAAATGCCATGCAAATCTGTAACCTCTTGAATGTCGACAGACAACACTTTGTGGCTTGTTACGTAAAATGGAGAAGTAGTCCATTTTAGACACGAAATCCTATATACGAACGTAAAAATTCAATTTCCTTTCGTGTAAAGGATAAAATCGTAACGAATATCAGACAGAGTGGAAAATTGGTGTGGAAATCTCGAACACAACACGCAGGATATTTTGTTAGTAAACTTTACATCCAGACGTAATTGAACACTATAACAAAATATTTCAATATCTATTTGAATATATCTTACAGTAAGAAGTACATCGGCATAATATATAATTTATGTAAATATATGAACATTAGCTTAAATATAATATTTTTCTGAAAATATATCATGAAACATTATAATTGGAGTGCTGATGGAAAGGAGATTAATGTCTAAACCGTCTTCGTATCAATCAAAGCAGTACCGCTAAATACTTGACATAAATCACTCATAAACAGGCACATTTCATAATTTTATTTTAAATCCAATACATAGAAGTAGAAGTGGTCTAGAATAACTCTAAGCTCAGCCAAGTACTCAGAATCTTACGTGACTAGATTTTTCAGAGTAGTTAATCATTCTAACATATAATCCTTTCGTGAAAGAAGAAAGCCTTTTAAAATAATAAATATTATACTTAAGACACTTACTAAATTAAATAATAAAATAGTTATTTATAAAAATATAAGAAGTTAAGAATCAAAAGCTCAAATCAAATTGAGTCAAAGGAGAAAAAACGAACATTTTCTTTGGAGTAATTATTTTATAATGGAGGACAATTATAATAAATGAACTTTTGTTTAAGAAAATTCGTACAAGCAATTTAAAAAAAATTGAAGCTTTTGATTCTAAACGCCTCATTTATAATTGTTTTAAAATATGTGTGATTTCTCAATAAAATATCTTAAAATAAACAATTATTTATTTAAATTACTTGCTGGTTAAACATCAAGAGCATCGGGGCGTATACTTAGAGGATGTATTATAGGTTCTAGTCCCCTCAAATTGTTTTTTAGAATTTAGATTATTTCAATTAACTGTGTAATTAGCATTTAAAATAAATTTCGCCTGGAAATTGCGTACGTACAGGAATTTCATACTTACATATATTTCACCCACTGACAGTTCGCCGTGAACGATTTTCGCGGTCTGTTTTCAATGTACAATTACACAAATTTTTATATGTTTTTGGGCATTATATATTCATTATGTGAATTCATCTAAAATTAAAGTTTATTACGCGCCCCGAGAAGATATTATTTTAGAGAGGGTTTTTTTTATACACAACAATGTGTTATTGTCTGTTGGAGATCTTAACTATTACTAGTTACACAAGTTACCGACTTAATAATCAGTTATACCTTACAATACAGGAAATCAGAGTAAACTTGGATCAAGACGATTGATCGCAATTTTATTAATATTATTCCCGATCATACAGTCGTAATAACCGATCAATTCAATTATTATTTTTTAACTTGAGTGGGATTTGAACCCATTACTACAGTATTTGTAGCCATGCTTCTTATCCCCTGAGCTACTAGACTGGTGAAAATTTCGATAAACTAGAAATATCACTTTATTATTGATGGGTGGGCGTGGTTCTGAAATAAAATAGAAGGTAAAAAATAAGGAAGGCGGTGCGGCGGAAGTGTTGCCATGTTTGGTCCTGAAAGGAAGGGTGGACCTTTCCAATATCTCAACCTCTTTCAATGTGTGTTTCTGATAACCCAAACATCTTCAATATATTCCACCCCCGTGCATCATTAAGTTTTTAGGTCCGGTTTTATCGGATCGCTTGTTGGAAATTAGTCTTGTGTATTTTAAAACGAGTTCGCGGTAACAATGGGGGAGGATATCTGCAATTCAAGGCCCTAAATGCATTATTAAAGAGGGTTTCTCCCCTACAAGCGTGCTTTCTACACTTCAACCCGATACATTTACACGCAAATCTGTACAAAGTCTCATCAAATATTCGCATATTTAAATGATTGTTTGCACGATGTGTGTATTAGTAAAACGGTTATGATAGAAGGCTTTCTGGCGTATTGAAGTGAGGCTTAACTTAATCTTGGTAGACGTGCATCCAACTGAACTACGACCATGTTGTGTTTGTACTACGATTTGCTACGAACCTTCCCAAGATTCTATTATACAATAACTCACTATATTATTTATTATTTTATTTTTTGAACAGTTTGACCGATCAAATTTATACTGTTAAATTGAAATTATAATATTTCTGTCGACTATACCGACTATCTGTATTGTTATCTTAATGTTAGAGTAACTGGAGATGCGGGTTCAAATCCTATACAAGATGGTTGGTATAATAAAGTTTTAACACTGTATATTTGCAAACATTATTCTTTATGCAAAAAAAAATTAAAAAAATTAAATGCTTCATTTTATTATTTTATTGTTATAATAGTATGGCATGGAAATAAATTAAAAGGGTTGACTTCATGCATACATACATATTTTTAGATCATCAAAAATTGAATATTTGATTTACAGTATTATATTTTCGCATTATTTTTTTATGTGTTCATTATCGAAAATACACTTTTCTTCAAACAATATCACATGAGGGAATTTTTACAAGTTTATTTAGATACAACAACGTGTTAATTGTCTGTCTACTTAATAATTGCCTAAGTATTTATCTTACAATACAGGAAATCAGAGTAAACCTGGATCAAGACAATCGACTGGGATTTTATTAATATTATTCCCTATCTCCCAGTCGTAATAACCGATCAAATCAATTCCTATTTTTTACTTGAACGGGATTTGAACCTATGAACACAGTATTTGTAGCCAACATCCTCTGATCTATAATAGATATTTTTTCAACGTGAATATTTTTTGTATTTTTTTATAAAATCAGTAAATTGTAATCACACCATATTTTGCCAATTATTTATTTTTGGTTTAATATAGTATTTTACACACGTACCAAATATAATATTTAAAATTACAAAGCTCACGTACTAATTTGAAATGAAAGCTTAATTATCGCAATCTCTACAATGTGACATAATCACGTTCTGTTCGCATAACGTGAATTTGTAGTAAAATGCAGCTAAAATTTAATTTTGCCCCTTTTGAAATATTAACATTGTTCAAAAGTCTTCAATTGGATGCCCAGTTGTTTGAAACTCGAACCGCTGTAAAATTAAACGAATGTTTCAAAGAACCATTTAAAATATAATCATCCATTACTATTTTAATGCTGAAGGCGTGACATTTTGCCAGCTAACGATCGTACAAAAAAAGAAGTATTTTTTTATATTATAATATATTAAAAGAGGGCACGTTCAATTAACTTTATTTAGTACTAACGACGGACGGTACTGTAATTAAACCATTATCCCGTAATAACGAGCCTGAAAAAACGTTGTAAAATGTGTATTAAAAAACCTCTCGCTGAAGAATAATTTATAGTTCAATAAGCGTATTTCAGTATAAACTATCGATAGATTGCGCTCTTTTATTAGAAGCATTTCACGATTACAATGTAATATGAAGAGGGTTTAAGCTATAAATTCTATCCGTTATTATGAATATACTATTTTTCATCAAAGGTTGGCCAATATTTTTTGTAAAATAGTGTGAGAAAGAAGGGGGTTGGGTCTAACAGAAATTACAGCTATTCATTCGTCACAGGCTTGGCTTTATACACCCTTGATGTAAAATCAAAGAAGATGTTACTTCAAACGGAATAAACTGCCCTCGTTGAATATTAAAAATTTAACAGCAATATATTTTCAGTGAATATTCCTTCAATTAATTAAAATTGTGAATTTATTTATTAATAAAATCCGTCAAAGAATTGAAAATAAATTCACCTAGTATAATATTATAATTTATAAATTGATGAGTAATATATTTAGATATTGAATGACATCGCCTTATTATTATTAGCGTAAATAAATATGACTAACACTAAATGTGAAACTTTTTTTAGTCTATCCATATACTCCTAAATATAACTATATAACTCTCCTTAAAATATTCTCACTTATTAAAAAGTTTAACCAACTAAAATATATTTAATTAAATCCTCGTTATTTTATTCTATTACTAGGTTATTTTAATTGAAAGTTTTGGTTCTTAATGTTTATTTAAAATTTTATTGTATACCCTTTTTTCTATTTAAAATGTAAATTATATTGGTTTAAATGTTATCGTATTTTAAAATTGTTTAAATTAAATTGAATTTTGAACATTGTATATTGTTAATGAAAATTTATTATATTATTTCGATGATTTGGATTGGATTTTGGTATATTTTTCAGTTCCATAATTTTTTTAAAGCGCACATAATTTAATACTTTTCCACCTTAATTATTTATTTTATACACACACACTCAATGTTAACTTTTCAGGTCAAATAATTTATATATAGCCAATTACCCAAAATCATAATATTAACATTGTAAATTATATATAAAAGAGGCTGAAAATATTCTACGGCATGCACTACTTTGCAAAAATAAAGCAGGTGAGTATGTTTATCGTGAAAAATTTCAATTAAAGTGGCATTCGGATGCAAGTTTGTAAAGGGAAGTCTAACAAATGTTTCCGTACTTGGAAAAAACACGCAGAATACTCATTTGCAAAACAGATTGCTTACAAATAGCAAAAACCATAAGGTCGACAACATTCACATTTCATGTAGCTTTTTACTATTCTTATCGTCATCGTTGTGATTCTGTTTGAATTCAGTTTAGAATTTAGTATGAAGACTAGAATAATCTACAATATAATATATGTATATAGTAATAGATAATAATTTATTTTTTTATTGAGATGTATAGAAAACGCAATTTGAGCAAATGAGTACGTATAATTGTCAGTAATGGACACAACCATTTTCTTATTTTTTAGTATCTTTTTTATCGGAACCTTTCATTTTTTTAAACGAAATTATATTATGCAGTTTATATACTCTAAAATATTTCAAATACAACGCTGAAAAAAATATTTAACGGTTGCATCCACTGGAGACAATTTTAGTTTAATCTCTGGTTTACAGTTACTAAAGAGACTAAAAATATTATTATTTTGATATAGAAATGTAGGTAAAGGTGTATTTTTATCGACTGTTTTACGCGACATATGTGCTTTTTTAATGATTTTGATATTTTATAACATTTAGACATATTTTCCCGCCAAGGTCATCAATTATTGGGTTTCTATCTAGAAAACGATTAAAAGAATTATTAATATATAATTTGTATTAAAATGATGGCTATGCTACAATTAATCATTTATAAGATGATATGTTTAATATTGGAGGATAAATCTTAAAGGGTATTTAAAAATGTATCTATAATTTATGATATATAGAAATGTTGTTATCGATTATATCGAAGTTTTGAGGGGAGGATTAATCAGATAATAAATGTACGAATAAGTGATAGTCAATATGTTCTTATAAAGTGTAGGTTAGACAAACAAATCGATGAGGTTTTTAGCGCACAGTATAATATAAAGCTCCTGATTTATTTTCATATATTCTTGGCAACTATTTCCACCGCACTCAATGTGTGTGTTATTTGTATAAGAGGATTTCATAGTAAATATTCGGATAGAGATGGCACAACCAAGAGAGGATGTAGCATTTCAATTTGTAAGGCTTTATCTGAAAAATCTGCCACGCGACCATTAAATGCAGGAAGAGAATGCAAATGGCGACACAGAAGTTCTAACCAGTAAAAAGGGGATAACAATGACGTCATATCAAAGCCTCATATTTATTATTGTAGCCCTCGTTTGTTACAACAGGTTCACTTCCCGCCGTAATATCACACTGCAATTACTGAGTATTGATTTTAGCACTGCGGTTTCCTCACACGATAATCCAATCAAACTAATGAATTCACCTGACTGATCCCCATATTGATAAAAAAATATTCTTTTATTATATTTCAGCAAATTACCCTTATACAAACTATCCGATCTTATCGAACCCTTTGATGTTTGAAAACTATAAATGTCAGTAAATTTTAAAGAACAGATGTTTTACACAGGTTGATATAATAAATATGGATTTTTAATATAAATTGCACAATAGTACAAGATAACATTACCAAATGAAAAAAATAACGATGTTCTTTGTTCAATAGGGATGCTTTTACGTTAAAACCCGGTGGACTTAAACTAAATGATAATATTTTAAAGTGTAGGGTATCGCAAAAATAATATCCATAGTGCTTTTGGAATGGATTTGCGCCACTAAGTTTGAATCAGCTGTTTCTGTAAATTACTCAGTAGTGACTGTCGCTTGTGTAATTTCTCTGTGAAATATGTATTTTTTTATTTATAATTAATAATAAATTAAAATAATATGTATTTTTTCGCTTATATTTGCGATACCCTACTACCCCTTAAAATATAAAGTTAATTCAAGTTCACCCTGTATTATAGGCAAGTTATCTTCTTTGTATTTAAACATGTATAAAGCTTGACATTTATTCTACAAACATATACGTCAATGTTGATAATATTTTCATACATAATTTTAGGCATTTCTATAAGAATGTATAGTTGACATTTTATGATAGCAATTATATTAGTTTATCGATACGTCTGTTAAATACTTAATAAGGAATTAAGGAAATATTTTTATTAAATATAAAAAAATATTATTTATGTTTTCTTTTATTTATTTTGGTGATAAAATATTATTATTTTGTTATTTCAAGTCCTCTCTGTATACATTTAAAAATCACTCGAGAAATAAAATTATTTATTTGCTTATACATGTCGTGTATTTGAAAATATTATCTCTTAATTTAAGCTTAGCTTAATTTAAATTGTATTATTATTAATTAATATTTTAATTAAACATCATCATCAATCATATGATATTATAGTACACAGAATTTGCAAATCGACAATTGATATTCAATATCCACGATATGTTAAATGTGACTTCAGCACCCACAGGAATTAATAACATATCAAATATCAAATAGCTGTTCAAACTCATAGATTATTCATTAGTTCCACTGGGAATATATTTAAATTAGTTTTTCATTTATCAAAATCGTATAATTCGTAATTATAAAATAACAGTTTACACGATATTTAATCCCCAAATCAAACAGTCATATAAAATAATGACTAATAAATAAAATATACTATATAAAATCATCCAAAGGATATTTTAAGTGAAAAATACAATATTGTAAAACCTACTTTTGACTTATTTAATATTATATTAAATTAAATGTTTTTAAGCCATATCAATTATCCCAAATAAATTTAAAATAGTATAATAAAATGTTTATTGGTGAAAGCTGAATAAATGATTTGGACAGTTTCTTAATCAAAACCCACTTGAAAGTTAGAGGAAGCTCATAGCTTCTTCAAAAATATTACTAATACAGTTCAATATTATGTTCTCAATAAAATTTTTGCTCTCTATAATTTAGAAGAATAATCAGTTAGAAATAGGTCAAGTATAATTTTCTGCTTCCATAATCTCTTTAAGGTGGAAAGCTGATTGATTAACCCCAGCCGACCCAAATTGCATTTACGATTATATTATCACATCAGACCCGTTAAATACAATTTATTATAATACAATTTGTGTTATTTGATCTTAAAATGGAGATTAGATTATATGTCATACATCTGAGTAGCGTTCAAAAGGAATAAAGCTCGTCATAATTCCAGCAATTAGATATTCAGAAATGTCGACTATTCATGGCGTAGAATATGCCATAATAAACACTAATGGCTGAGGATCTCCCTTCACAACCAACTATACACCAGTTGGATAACCCTTTAATTGAAACTGGCATCTTTTGAAATATGTCCGGAACGTTTGTGACTGTTTTGGATTTTGGGGAAACTCCCTTATCTTGTGCCAAAGTCAAACGAATATTGTAATATTATACCTATCTATTTTCAGCGATATAGTGCAATGAATTGGTATAAAGACAATTAATTGGATGTATATTGCTCGATTAATCATAATGTCTATTAGAATAGAATACTATAATATTCGTTTGAACTTGGCA
>JAGTTH010000664.1:0-20262 GCA_022606485.1 Agraylea sexmaculata
TAAAAATATTATTTTGTATCGGTAAATATATATTTTCGATTAATATTAATTAACCATCGATAATATTGTGAAGTGGGGAACGTGGTCGGGACTAAAACATATGCATATTATACGCAGGCTGTGGCCACCTGCAACACTGTAATCCCTTTTCTTACAAAAATATCATATCTTATCATGTAAATTGTTTGCAAAGTGACATAATTATTATTTTTCATTGAATATATCAAACAACTTTTAATGAAATACTTTATCATATTAAGTGGTAGACGGTGTTATTAGAAATATCGACAAGTAACAGATAAACAGTACGAGCGTAAAATCAACGCCCAGGATATAATTATTATATTAGGATTAACTGACAAGTGCTGCATTATCATCACTGCGACTTGGGATCCCCCGTTATGCTCTAGTGGTACTACATCATGATATAATATTAATAATAACTTGGAGCAAACCAGTAATCGCAAATTCTTGCAATTTACTCCAGTATGTACATATATTATAATATTTCCATAGTTTTAGAAAAACACTTCTATTCGTCATGTTTCCGCTTTATAGTTGCGTTATCCTAGTTGTGGATGTTTGTGAGTGTATTAGTGCATTTAGATATAAACACGCACACAGTTAAGCAATTACCCAAATCCCACTAATACATTGACAAAAAGCTATCAGTATTGATTAAACAATACAATCACAAACGTTCACGCTTATACTGACGCCACAATAAATAAAATTTAAATATTAGGTATTATTTGTTTCACCAATATTGTAAATAAATAACACGTGCGTTTTTATGACAGTTTATATTTACTCTACACATCAATGGAATAACGTATAGTTAAAAATATAACTCCAGAATGAATAAACCCATTAATTGTTAATATAATATATAAGTCTATACACTAACAGGTATACCTTTTATAAAAAAATATTGATTTAGGTACGTACACGAAATTAATTACATTCTGCTCCCAAATTCTAAATAAATCACCAATATCGTGAATCAATATGTATATATGAAAGCCTAATGGGTGTCATTATTTATGAAGTATCACCAATTAAAATATAAACGAGAAATAATAAGAGCCGGTAACCCTGGAGGTGGTCAGTGTCCGAGAGTTGTTTAAAAGATGTCGTATCATCGTACATAATGGCGAGTTTCTTTAGAGGATGATCTTCAAGTGGTCGCTTATTACAACAACAAAGCGGCCATTTTGAACACAATCGCAATTAAGGCGGGAAGACCGACACAAAATGGCCGCCGCCCCCACTAATTGTGACACACGACACCGTCTTACTGTACATATTTCACCTTGCGATTTATCTATATTTTTTGTGCGGCAAAACTCGTTCCGATGACAGCTTGATTTATATCAAAACACAATGACTGCATTATTAACACGCGTCGGTGAGAAATAGCCGGGAATTAATAACTTCGACTTCGTTTAGTGACAAAAATGTGTAATATGTGATGATCGACAATGGATAATTGTGATTGTATGAATACTTCGTTGTATAGAAAGTGTGTAAAAGGAGTGACTAGTTTTGACAGTAACATCACAACAGTTATATTGTGTCATTCCTCTTCATGTCTATGGCTTTGTCACCTTATATGGCTTCACACAATACATATTAATGCATTCTATAAGCTTCACCAATAAGAAAGTGTTCGTTGTGTAACACCAATCAAAAGGCTTTGTCTGCGTCCCAATAAAATGCCGTCCATGAGGCAATTGATTATAGCTTCAAAACAATCTAATCCAAAATTAACGCAAATAGTCTAATAAGACAAAAATAGGATATACTCGATGAAAAGAGAATGTGAAGATCAAAACGGCATTCCAGACATTCCAATACAAGCACCCGCTGTGACTTCACACCTGAGCTTCCGTGACTTCTTCTTTTACTAATAAGACAAACACGGTGTATCTTTTTATTTTTAACAATATACAAAGCGTCTTTGATTGAAGTTAAAATATTTATAACAATGACGCACTATATCATATAAGCATATTACATTATTTTTAAATTTTTTTTTTATTCGGTTATTGCTGTAAACATTTCGGCGTTTCATGTCTGTTGACGTAAATAGTATTCCAGTTTTATTTTATCCAACAATCGACGACTTTCAACTTGTATTATCATACAAGCTTGTAAAATATTTTATCTTCATTTGGATATAACTATGTAGACTTATTCCAAGTAAAATTTATGAAATATTTTTAATGAACTATCGAGCTCTGCAACGATGTCCTTTATTATTTGATTATTGTATAATTTTATTTCAACTCTCTGATATTTACACAAAAAATATATGATATACAGCTACACCTATCGTGCATCAATTATTATATTCATGGGACAAATTATAAAATTTTACCGTATAATCAAGCAATATGCATAATTAATATTTAAGCCACGCAGAACTGTTCGACTATGAAAAAAGCATTTTTTTTTCACTCTATTGGCATATGTTTGGATATAAATTCATTTACGTGAATGAGTGTAAGCATTTTTTTATATTATAATTGTAAATCTCGTGCTGTTGTTGGTATTTTCATGTAGATTGTATAAATTGACAGAAAATTAGTTTAATGAACTTACAGTACAAGGCAAAGATCTCTGACCATGACTGTTTGACATTGTAATGTCTTGTCCACATAATCCATAAAATATTAGTTATCTTGGGATATCCTTACTGCAATATTTTAAGTCCATTCAAAGACTTGTTGTAGAGTATAATTAGTACGTGGTTGTATTTACATTTGATCATGGTCGTACAAGGTGAATGTTGGTGGTTAATTTGAATATTAATGGTGTTGAGTAGGTGGTGATGTTGAGTTGCCTGCTGTGTCTCTCATTAGTTAGTGTTAAGTATGAAAGCCTAACTTTGTAATAATATATAGTTATTACTACCATGTTACTCTGACTGATTGACTGTTAATGTTCACAGTGGGGAAGTGTACTTTCTCCGGTGCGGTGATTTATTTTATTATATAATACATACAAGCAGTTATAAGTTAGGCTACATATTCGAATAGACAGCAAATGCAGAGCAATGCTAATATTTTCTTTTAATTTCCTGGCGCATGTTGTTACAATGACAGGCCTACAAATCTGATATGACTCCCTCACCATTCACACTCCTCTTTATTCTGCATCTCCATGTTATTTCATATTTTAAAATAGCCCACCTTATCGCCGATGCGCAAAGGCTGCTGGTTCTAATCTCAATCGTATGATTTCTTCAAAATACTACATACATATATACAGAAAATTGTTATTTTAGCAAGCATTGTTTGACGGGTGATGTTTTGTGGGGTGTTGTTATCTGCATGGATGCCACTCATGGTTTATAATACTGCTTCATTGTATTATGATTCTATTTGTATTATAATAAAACCACTATGTACATCATAACATTGCCAAAATATACAATAACTAACCTAACTGAATATTTTGTGTGAACATTAGTAATTTAATTACGGTGATTGCCCAAACCACACAATCTGTCAATAATTCAAGTAATTAGTGAACCAACATCAATCTCTTTTGATATATTGATGCATTAACACAAAAACTCATGTTTAGAGTTAATTATTGATGGTTTATTAGACAAAATATTTAAGTCCACATTTTGCCAAAATTAGTGATGCATATTCAAGCTAAGGTAGAAATATCATATTATGTTTCAAATTACCAGCAAAAAGATATCCTAGGTGATAAAGTGCGTGGCTACAAATAAAAGTGGTCATGGGTTCGAATCCCGCTCAAGTAAAAAAATAATAATAAAATCGGGAATAATATCAGTAAGATCATTTGATCTAAATTTACTCTGATTTCCTGGATTGTAAATTGAATTGTGAGGATATTGTGATAATGAGTTCAAATCTCGCTCAGGTATAAAAAAATTATGGGTTATTACGACTGGGAAATCGGGAATAATATTAATAAAATAAAAAAAAGTGTTGTTTGTAATATCTACAGTAATTTTATTAAGGAGTCTGAGTATTTTCGACCACTAACTTCTACTCATCTTCACAGAGATCATCAGTCTCTGAAGATGACTAGAAGTTGGTAGTCGAAAATACTCACACTCCTTAATAAAATTACTATAAACATTCCGAATAAAATATTTCTTTAAATCATAAAATTCCATCAAGAAGTTAACACGTCATCGATCGTCTTGATCCAGGTTTACTCTGATATTCTGTATGGTAAGGTAAATACTGATTATTAAGTGTGTGACCTGAGTAATACAAATAAAGATGTATTGTATTAATTGAACATAATAATGAAGTGTGCACGTAATGTAATATATAGCTTGTAATTCAATTGCAGGAATGGCAGCCAGCCAGATGAACCAGTCGCTGTCTTCTTATTATGGTCCAGCAGCTTACGGATCCTTGAGTGCAGCTTCCATGGCGGCAGCAGCAGCAGCAGCTCAGCAGAATGCCATGTCTGCGGCCCTCACAGCCCCAGCACAGGTGAGATGATCATCAATACTGATAGTCCATGTAAATCAAATGAAACGGATGCAGGTTTTTTGTGCATATCACTTTTGGGCGATTTGACGAGGGATGAGCTGATGTGTGACTAAACGGGTACACGTGGGAACTTGCCCACTGACACGCGACTAAATAATACCACCTGGACACTTGCTACTAACATATTGAGACTACATTTATTATTAATAATTATATAGTGGCTGTGTCGCTATTGTAAGAACATTACATATATACGGTTGCCAGATGACCGCTTTCTACTGGGAAAATATAGCGAGCAAAACATCGATTATTTCACTAATATTTAGCTAATGAAAAAGGTTTAAGGCATACATTTTTAAAATCCCATAGAGCAGTCGATAATGGATAGTCCCATAAACACATATATTTCTTTTACAACAAGCCTTTTATTCATTTATTCGATTTATTTCCATGCCTTGATAATGTAATATCGTAGTTTCACATAAAATAGGTCAATGGTGGGCTCTTGGTTATTACATCATATGTGTAAGGAGAGTGTGTGCATGCGATGCATATGCGTGTACAACAATACTACCAATCTTTAGTCGACTCGTACACACACGACTCACTAAAACACTCTTATTATATTGAATACAGTCCTATAAGCCTCATATGTAGACATGCGATACCACCGATATATTAGCAGGCTATACAACTGGATGTTTAAATATCAAGATGGCGGACCAAGCGTATGATTGTCTAACTCAGACTCGACTACTTGGTCCGCTAATTGCTTAAAGGCGCTAAATGTCAGTTCGTGTGAATTCTCTATAGAGTTGTACATCGCTCTTAATTATTTTTATTATATTGTTGTCTCATTGAAAGTCATCTACTAAGTCCACCATCTTGATATGTATATATCCAGTTGCATGGTCTGCTAATATACCTATCGGTGGTATCGTATGTCTACCTTTAGCGGGTTATTAAACCGTATTCAATATAATAGTGTAATAAGAGTGTGTTAGTGAGTCGTGTGTGTGCGAATAGACTAGAGGTATGTAGTATTAGAGTACACATATCGGTGCTATCGAGACATAACATTTTCCATAACATGATGATATTAGCATTACTAATTATTTAAATCCTCCACAAATCACGTTGTTTGCAATCAGTGTCGTATAATGAGTTAATCCAATAGTATTGTAGTGTAGTCTCAGTAGTGTGTTGGGGATGATAAAGGTAGTTCTAGGCGGGGATGTAATGTTGGGCACCTGAGGGTGGCTAAAAGGGTAGTGGCTAGTCATCCCTTAGTCATATGTCACTGTCTGTCGGCTCGATGCACCCTATTTACATATCACTGACCGTTTGTAACCTTATACAATCTACTTTTTTGTATAAAAAACATATATGTATTTTGTAACATTAACAATTAATGATACATATAAACCGCACAAAATAATATAATTGGGTTTTATAAAAATATAAATACATAATGAGTTCGTTGCAACACTCAGATTTACATATTCTTAGATATATTTGTTACTATAAATATGAGATTATTAAAAAAAATTAAGCTACCAATAGGGTCCAATGGAGGAATTGGGTCCTTTGACCTTGGATCATCAGTGAAATGTTGTGTTGATGACGATGATGAATATTATAAAAACACGGTTGTCGGCATAATTTTACAAAGTGATTGATATAAAAAAGCGTCCCTTATAAAAATATGGAAGCGGAGTGTGAAAATGCACTCGTCATTGAATTGACAACTGAATATTGATGATCATCATCTTCCCTTTCTTCAATGAATCTCCTTCAATCACCGCCTATTCACTATTTCCTATTTAAATAACAACCCACACTGAGAAAACTCAACACAACACAATTATCTACTGCATTATTCAAAGAATTTCAGATTGATTCACACAGTGTCGAAAAGTATAAATCATAAAACAAGGAAAAGGCTGTCTGTCGGTTAAAATCTGTTAAAATGAAAGGGGCCTGTGTTCCCTCGTTGTGAGGGTGGAATAAGACGACGTTCCCCTAAATCGCATTATTCAGGGTTGTTAAACCTGGTAATTTAAGGTTTAAAATGTGTCTAGATGGGCAGCAACACGAACAAACATCTCTTCACTACCGAACCATAATTTATTAGGCCACAATGACTCTGCTTTTCCCCTCACACAAACTACATATTATATATAAAAAGTAAATCGTTATATTATAAATATCAGTAGTAATTAAAGTGTCCACCATATGAGTATGACGTCAAACAAAAGTACACTATGGGTCATTCATTGTCGGTGTTGGGGTGATATGAAGAAATGATGTGATCAGCAAGTCTTTAGTATTATTATCCCTAAAGCTGGTCATCAAGTATGGACAACAATGTGATAACCGTGACTTGCTTTATTATTCATACATTATTCCTCTTTCACCACATTATTATTACACATACATGATTTCGAACAATACCTAACATTCACACAATCTAACCGGAATACGAATTAAGCATAAATAATTATACAAAGAATTTGAGAACC
Organism: Agraylea sexmaculata; assembly: GCA_022606485.1. Classification (NCBI taxonomy): domain Eukaryota; kingdom Metazoa; phylum Arthropoda; class Insecta; order Trichoptera; family Hydroptilidae; genus Agraylea; species Agraylea sexmaculata. The sequence goes on from JAGTTH010000664.1 coordinate 7,010, forward strand.
TTCGCAGATTACATTTTTTAAATGTCATATTTAATGGTCCTATTAATTTTTCATTAGATTATTTGGTTTTGCAATTCATTTATTAAATATCAACTGTAAGGTTACAACAATTAATTAATGATATTGCGATTAAACCTACAGTCATGGTTATTTTAATTATTTTGACACAAGGAGCATTATTCTTGGTACTTAAGATTATAATATAATATATTGAAAAAATATAAAAACCCACTTATTATATAGTTCATGACCAAACCTAGGCCAAGAGGGTGAAAAATAGGTTTTCGATTACTCACAATCGTATTTTAATATTCCGTAAAAGGTATTATTCTCTTTGAATTTTCGGCTATTAACAAAACAATTTTATAAAATAATAATAGAATAATCCAATAATAAAGGAATCTTATAAAATAAATCGTTGCATGTTTCATCACACCCAGTTGGACTAGTTCTGTTCATCACTAAAAATGTAATAAAAACATAAATAAAATAGACACACAGGGGCATATGTAATGTGAAACATTAAAAAAATATATAATTCAAACATATTATTTGAAGTCTTAATTTATGTTTCCTGGAATTATAATTTATTTTGTGGGAGTTAGTCATTTTATTAAAATACCTTATGGTCAAATTTATTATAAATGAATCGATGCTTTGCAATTTCATGAGTGTAAATAAAAATATAAATATTACACATTTTTAACAGATTTCAAGTTTCAAGTAAAATTACACCAAACATTCTTTAGTCATTTTCTCATAACAGCGAATTAGAATTAAAAGTTGTAGTACTATCTATGAATTTATTGGAGTTAAGTATGTTGAATTAGTTTAAAAACACTATCACTATAATTACTGAACTATCGATGTTGATTACTACATTTATATGTAATTCGGGTGTATTAAGGATTTGGGTAATTGCTTAACTGTGTGCGTGTTTATATCTAAATGCACTAATACACTCAAGTGTTTTTCTAAAACTATGGAAATATTATAATATATGTACATACTGGAGTAAATTGCAAGAATTTGCGATTACTGGTTTGCTCCAAGTTATTATTAATATTATATCATGATGTAGTACCACTAGAGCATAACGGGGGATCCCAAGTCGCAGTGATGATAATGCAGCACTTGTCAGTTAATCCTAATATAATAATTATATCCTGGGCGTTGATTTTACGCTCGTACTGTTTATCTGTTACTTGTCGATATTTCTAATAACACCGTCTACCACTTAATATGATAAAGTATTTCATTAAAAGTTGTTTGATATATTCAATGAAAAATAATAATTATGTCACTTTGCAAACAATTTACATGATAAGATATGATATTTTTGTAAGAAAAGGGATTACAGTGTTGCAGGTGGCCACAGCCTGCGTATAATATGCATATGTTTTAGTCCCGACCACGTTCCCCACTTCACAATATTATCGATGGTTAATTAATATTAATCGAAAATATATATTTACCGATACAAAATAATATTTTTACTGAAAATATACCCGTGTGTCATTTTAGAACATGCGGTTATTATATGCATTCTTTTAATAGTTTTTTGATTGATCAACGAGTAAAACCATTTTTTTAAAACGCAAGCAAATCACTCCCACTTGAGGTTACAATATGTGATTTATAAAAAATAAAGTATTTGAAGAAGTGTGCGATATTTATGAGCCTTCGAGGATGCAATACAATGCGGAAAGGAGCAAGTATGTCTGTCGTATATAATATGGTATAAAACCGGTTTAATATACGAGAATACCGCCACCAGAATGTCCACCGTAATTATTATGAATTTTCTGTCAACATATTTATCGTCCGTATCCCACGGGGTTTAATACTTCTGATCGTGAATTATAATATTCATACATCATTAATATTAACACACCCACTCTATACATATATGTATTTTATCGTGCCACACAAAATGGAGCTTTCCTAAGAATGTCGCTTTATTTTATCGAGTATTTAACAAATTGTCGGCTCTTTTGGTACAATCTGTCAGTTGGTCGTGCGTGAAGAAGTAACTTTGATATTATGTGAACGGAAGCTAAATCACTCATACGAAATAATCCTAAGCCATTTAACGAAGCTTTATTGTTAACATTTTATACCGACCCAAATAATTAACCTCGCGTGGTGTTTGAATGATTTTAGTTTTAAATATTTCGTTAGAATGATGATTGAGGGCTTGGGTAGAATAAGGGCGGATAACGCAATAAGCCCCTTTTATTATTTCATCAATTAAAGATATAATATTTTACTTCATTATCTCGAAACTGAAACTTTCATATACGCCCTTATTCTACTCAGTCCCTCAATTTATAAATGTATCTATTCCATGTATTGTTATGTTAGGCCACTTTAAAATATTACTTTTTAACATTTTAAATTATGATTTTACCATGTATACCTACTGGAGCTTATCTCATAAATCCACATCAACTTCAGAGGCTCTAAAACCTCATTTTTGTGCAATAATTGGATATAGTATTAACTGATTTACTGCAAAAAATTATAAAATGACTAAAGTAGTTGTGTAGCTCAGGGTTTAATTGAATCGGCTCTTATTTTATTTCATTATTAAGTTTACTTACGCCTTTTAATTAAAGTGATACCTGATTTTCAATTTTTTTTTACTGTACTTATTTTATTTATTTACACACCTATGAATGTTTTTACAAAGAACACAAGATTGAAAATTAGGTAATAATAAAAATTAAAAGCACACGTATATGTATAGATATAGAAGTAAAAAGTAAATAAAATTTAATTATTTAAATAATTTATTATAAAAAATTTCATATCGTCTACTTTCTTTGCACACTGAGTATTTGTCCATTTTGCTAAATTTCACACGAGAAACAAAAAAACTGATTCAAGCTGAAAGACGCAAATTCAAAACCACACATTTTTTAAAACAACTATTAATTTTTGTCTTTAAATAAATACACGTATTTATTGCGTTAAAATAGGTGCATGGAAAAACAAATTATGATATTTTGATTTATGACTAGGTGGTATTAAAATTTAATTATAATTTTTTTGGAGTTACGCAGTCGGCAAAGAAAGCTGCGTATAATATATTATTAGATTCATTTGTGTACAAAAATGGTCTTTAGAATTTGCCGATGTTTCTTAAAAATCAATTGAATTTATTAATATTATACCTTGATACATTGTTGAATATTTGCATAAATTAGGTTAGGTTACCTGTAAATAATCATGCGTTGTGTCTGGGTGTTTTTAGACATGTGTGTAAAGTATAAACACCTTGTGTACATTCACAATTATTTTGAAATCAAGGAGTGCGTAATAAAATATTAAAAGGTGATTAAAATAGGTGCATAGGTCGAGACATGAGGGGCAACCCGATAGTGTCAGCCACATTGACAGGCGCAGGGGCGGCTTCAGCTGTCACGTGCACGAACACGTGGCTATTCAAGTTTTAAAACCATATGTGTTGTGATCATTTCATATAATCTGAATCCGCTCATACATTATACATATTAATATTAGATGAAACAATGCAGCTATCTAATACTATATGTTGAACAAGCTTAATATGCATTTAATATAATATTTACGGCAGCCATGTCATTGGTCTCATGAATAACTTGATATTAAATTGAGAATGTCTTGTCGCGTGTGCTGAGAATCCCTGCCACCTTGGATTTGCATTCATTATTACAATCCTGGGGAACAACTTCCTTGGGGGGAGCCCCATAACTTATCTTATAACTACTATCTATTAAAAATAAATTTATTGAATATCACTTCCGGAAAATTTTATAGCAATACCCCAAGTTGGATAAGAAGAATAATGAAAAAAGGCTTTTTTTTTAATTGAATCAAATACTTAGGTATGTCTTTTAGGTAAACTCAGTAATTAATCACCTTTGTGCTGTTTACTAGACACAAATATTTTTACTTAAATTCATTCATATACTCGTATACATGGTGGACATGAAGTAGTTTAGAGAGAATATATCGCAAGAATAAATTAAAATATAAACAAAATATTTATTAATTAAAAATATTAAGAATGCTTTTGGAATCGAATTTGGGCCACCATTTTGGAATCAGCTATTTTAATTTTTAATAAATCACTTATATTTGCGATACCCTATATATGTATCTTTATAAATAGACTTCTTGTATAATAACAACTTGGGTTACAATTAGTTAAAATTATTAAGAGTAAAACTGCATATTTAAATATTTTTATGCTACTAACTCATCAACATATCTAAACAGATAACCTTCTATATATTAGTGTTGTAATAAATTATTGAATATTTTAGTAGGAAATATGTAGGTAAATATTAATTATTAAAGTACCATATAAACATTTATTATCTGATTTTTATAAATAAGCTTCTGATATAGAAACATCTTGGATTGCAATTAGTTAAGATCAATAAGAGTAAAACTGGATATTTAAATGATTTTATGTAGATACGTTTTTATTCTACTAACCCATTAAAATATCTATACAGAAAACCATCTATATGAGTTTTTCTTTATTGTAATAAATTATTGAATATTTTAGTACAAACACATAGGTTTGGATTTCTTTGGATGACATTGTTTAAAATAAATAAGATAATTCTGATATAGATACAACTTGGGTTTTAATCATAACAGTTAAACTACATATTTATCCGTTTTTTTGTAGATAGGTTGTAGATCGTATTGAAAGAATATTTGAAAAAATCATTACATATGAGTTAGTAATGAATTTCGGTATTTTTTTATTTGTTAATCTCTCTCCAGCAATCACCAAAAACATCCCATTTGAAATAATTGATGTGTTTGTCAGCAAGAGTCTCACTTTTATAATGAATGCAAATTCGCAGTGAAACGGTTGGGTAAACAAGAAGTTGAAGCAAGTGAGCACATTATCATTATTAAGCAATAATGTTTGGTGGTTGAAGCACAATATAAAGGGTTTAGCATTTTGACCATATTATTATTATTGCCATATCTTATACGTGTTTACTGCTCGTAAATGTTGTAAGCAAACCTACACATTTGCCATACATGTACTACCAAATAAAGAAACTCCATTCTTTACAACCCTCGTCTTTTACAATTTATATGTATATGTTACAGTGAATCCGTATTATTTGTAAGAATGTATTTTCATTTGTGAAAGTACAATACAGCGTTTTTCAGAATATAACAATTATTAAACATTTTTTATATAAAATGTAGGTTGTCCGGATTCTTAATCTTGAAACAATATATTCTTATTGGTGTAACAAATACAAAAAAAACACGCAATTTTAAATATTACGCGTATTATTTCCTCAAATACTGAGCAACATAACTCGAGAGTGATCGGTTCTTTTTTGTGCAATCAATTTGCTTAAAATTTGTTTGAAGAAACCGACTCTTAGAGAGTAAAAATAAAAGCTTCCAAAAATCCTAGCCGGCGTGATTTTTTATTTGTGGCATGAATCGTATATTATGGTGAGATATAAATTAAAATCACATTACAGGACAAAACTTATTCAAATAAGTATGATTTTTTGAAAATACATTCTCACATATGGTAAAATTACGGATTCACTGTAACATACATATAGATACATTTATAAATTGAGGGACTGAGTAGAATAAGGGCGTATACTGAAAGTTTCAGTTTCGAGATAATGAAGTAAAATATTATATCTTTAATATGATGAAATAATAAAAGGGGCTTATTGCGTTATCCGCCCTTATTCTACCCAAGCCCTCAATCATCATTCTAACGAATATATTTAAAACTAAAATCATTCAAACACCACGCGAGGTTAATTATTTGGGTCGGTATAAAATGTTAACAATAAAGCTTCGTTAAATGGCTTAGGATTATTTCGTATGAGTGATTTAGCTTCCGTTCACATAATATCAAAGTTACTTCTTCACGCACGACCAACTGACAGATTGTACCAAAAGAGCCGACAATTTGTTAAATACTCGATAAAATAAAGCGACATTCTTAGGAAAGCTCCATTTTGTGTGGCACGATAAAATACATATATGTATAGAGTGGGTGTGTTAATATTAATGATGTATGAATATTATAATTCACGATCAGAAGTATTAAACCCCGTGGGATACGGACGATAAATATGTTGACAGAAAATTCATAATAATTACGGTGGACATTCTGGTGGCGGTATTCTCGTATATTAAACCGGTTTTATACCATATTATATACGACAGACATACTTGCTCCTTTCCGCATTGTATTGCATCCTCGAAGGCTCATAAATATCGCACACTTCTTCAAATACTTTATTTTTTATAAATCACATATTGTAACCTCAAGTGGGAGTGATTTGCTTGCGTTTTAAAAAAATGGTTTTACTCGTTGATCAATCAAAAAACTATTAAAAGAATGCATATAATAACCGCATGTTCTAAAATGACACACGGGTATATTTTCAGTAAAAATATTATTTTGTATCGGTAAATATATATTTTCGATTAATATTAATTAACCATCGATAATATTGTGAAGTGGGGAACGTGGTCGGGACTAAAACATATGCATATTATACGCAGGCTGTGGCCACCTGCAACACTGTAATCCCTTTTCTTACAAAAATATCATATCTTATCATGTAAATTGTTTGCAAAGTGACATAATTATTATTTTTCATTGAATATATCAAACAACTTTTAATGAAATACTTTATCATATTAAGTGGTAGACGGTGTTATTAGAAATATCGACAAGTAACAGATAAACAGTACGAGCGTAAAATCAACGCCCAGGATATAATTATTATATTAGGATTAACTGACAAGTGCTGCATTATCATCACTGCGACTTGGGATCCCCCGTTATGCTCTAGTGGTACTACATCATGATATAATATTAATAATAACTTGGAGCAAACCAGTAATCGCAAATTCTTGCAATTTACTCCAGTATGTACATATATTATAATATTTCCATAGTTTTAGAAAAACACTTGAGTGTATTAGTGCATTTAGATATAAACACGCACACAGTTAAGCAATTACCCAAATCCCACTAATACATTGACAAAAAGCTATCAGTATTGATTAAACAATACAATCACAAACGTTCACGCTTATACTGACGCCACAATAAATAAAATTTAAATATTAGGTATTATTTGTTTCACCAATATTGTAAATAAATAACACGTGCGTTTTTATGACAGTTTATATTTACTCTACACATCAATGGAATAACGTATAGTTAAAAATATAACTCCAGAATGAATAAACCCATTAATTGTTAATATAATATATAAGTCTATACACTAACAGGTATACCTTTTATAAAAAAATATTGATTTAGGTACGTACACGAAATTAATTACATTCTGCTCCCAAATTCTAAATAAATCACCAATATCGTGAATCAATATGTATATATGAAAGCCTAATGGGTGTCATTATTTATGAAGTATCACCAATTAAAATATAAACGAGAAATAATAAGAGCCGGTAACCCTGGAGGTGGTCAGTGTCCGAGAGTTGTTTAAAAGATGTCGTATCATCGTACATAATGGCGAGTTTCTTTAGAGGATGATCTTCAAGTGGTCGCTTATTACAACAACAAAGCGGCCATTTTGAACACAATCGCAATTAAGGCGGGAAGACCGACACAAAATGGCCGCCGCCCCCACTAATTGTGACACACGACACCGTCTTACTGTACATATTTCACCTTGCGATTTATCTATATTTTTTGTGCGGCAAAACTCGTTCCGATGACAGCTTGATTTATATCAAAACACAATGACTGCATTATTAACACGCGTCGGTGAGAAATAGCCGGGAATTAATAACTTCGACTTCGTTTAGTGACAAAAATGTGTAATATGTGATGATCGACAATGGATAATTGTGATTGTATGAATACTTCGTTGTATAGAAAGTGTGTAAAAGGAGTGACTAGTTTTGACAGTAACATCACAACAGTTATATTGTGTCATTCCTCTTCATGTCTATGGCTTTGTCACCTTATATGGCTTCACACAATACATATTAATGCATTCTATAAGCTTCACCAATAAGAAAGTGTTCGTTGTGTAACACCAATCAAAAGGCTTTGTCTGCGTCCCAATAAAATGCCGTCCATGAGCCAATTGATTATAGCTTCAAAACAATCTAATCCAAAATTAACGCAAATAGTCTAATAAGACAAAAATAGGATATACTCGATGAAAAGAGAATGAAGTTGATGTGGATTTATGAGATAAGTCTAGGTATACATGTAAAAACCATAATTTAAAATGTTAAAAGTAATATTTTAAAGTGGCCTTACTTAATACATGGAATAGTGGAGCAAATAAATTGCCAACAGAATTGTTAATGGCGATAATATAACAAATACTGATTTGACATGGCAAGCAATTTATATTCAACACGACACTTCTTCAAAAACACACACACTCTTCTAATATAAATGCCATGTTACATCACAGACACAGTAATTAATCACAAAAATATAATACAATAAAATCATCACTGGCATTCGTAGCATTGTTGAATCAGCCTATTTACCGATACAAAAAGACACTTGTTTAATTAGAATCACACATTTGTACAATGGCCTATGAACAGCTACACAAATAAAATGTGTTTTGATGAATGGCATTGCGGATAATGTGTGAATTCAACACAATCCTTTCAATATGTTAATTTATGTGAAATTGTACTATGTTTTAGCAAGTGTTTCCAATGTTTGATTATCTCATTCAATGGCCTCTCTTTAATATCTTCTGAGATCGTTGCCTTTGCTCATCGTTCATTATTATAAATATAACACTAATTATTAGTAAACCATCTATCTTATAATCAAAATCATTAAAACATTGATAAAATGCTGCTGCACTGATGCTTATAATTTTTTTAATAATTAAACAAAGTTTGATTAGACTTTAAAGCCTGTAAAATGTTATTTAAATAAATAACTACGTTCAATTATGACTATGAGAAACTTAATAATATATTTTGCTTAAAATTAAATACCTATAATCTTACGCTTATGTAATAAATTTAAATCTGATGTGAGTTAAAAAAATTGTAAATCACACAAAATAGCGACATATACATAATTATGAAATCCCTCCAAATAGTATTTGTTACATAATCAATATTAATATAAACCAATTGAAATAATTTGACTTTGAATGGAAATACACTTTTACCGAATAAAATGCAATAATAATTTAAGATAAATATGTTTAAATATTACAATTCAACGGCATCTCATTTAATAATCTTCTAGTATACTTATAATCGGGGGAATCAAGTAAATTTGGATTAAAACTTTCAGACCATGAGAATTTAAATAAATATTTTTTTACATATATAAAACTGCATATATACATACATACAATGTTGTATGTTTAAATATTCAGGGTGGAATTAAGATAAATGAGAATATTTTTGGGTATCGCGAATATGAGTTAAAAAAATATTAAATATTATTTCTTATAAATTAAAAATATTAATTACGTAATATATACGCGACAGTCACAACTGATTACTTTACAGAAGCAGCTGATTCCAAGAAAGTGGTTTAATTTTTAATTAAAATAATTTAAAAGCTTTTTGTCACTTATTCTTGCTATACCATCCCCTAAAATATTATCTGTTAATTCAAGTCCACCCTGTAGAAGAATGTTAAAAAAGCACGTTTGCCGGTTGTGAATTATTTATTTGTTTATAAATACATATATTATTATATCATAGTGCAGTACCACTAGAGCATTACGGGGGATCCCAAGTCGCAGTGATGATAAGATGTATGGAGCATTTCCGTAGTCAAATGATTTTAAGCGTACCCAATCCATAAAGAATATTAATAATAATGCGATAAGCCCTGAAATGAAGTGTGACCTAAATAATAATAAGGAGAATATCCAGAATAATCGCTTACAAATGCCCAGTCAATATATTTGCATTGTTTGTGTGTCACCCTAATTTGATGGCATACAAAACGTTTTTCCATACTCTTGGCCGCTTATAATGTGGGGTTTTGTAAATGTCACAAGCAGGGGCACTTGTCACCCCCTCGAGGACAATGGCGGTTATATAATGTTTAATAGAGTTGTGGTTGAAATAGTGTAGTGTTTAGTTGAAGAGTCGAGTCGGGCAGTAATGTAAATAGAAGTGTCATGCAAATGAGTCTTCCTGATTGACTGACGTGTGTTGACTCGCTGCAAGTCATCTCATACTTCACTGGAATTCCTAACACTTGTGCAATTACATTATTATGTATTTATATGAAGCGAGTGTTTTAACGAGTTTCGCCTTTTCGCGCCATAATAATAACAACAAGCACCGCAATCACAATGGACACAATCAACTCCACACAAAGCACCCAAAATTGTTTTCTGACAACCAACAGTGTCGCCACCGAATAAACCAACAGGACGTATTGTATGTGGGTGATTGTAATATTATATTTTAATAGCATTATTAAAAATACCACACACTGGATAACCAAATATTTTAACACAGGCCACAGAGAAGCTTACAACTTTTTCGGATCGACCCATTGTCTAAGTGTCATGTTAATATTTAATCTCATCCGTCTATCTTCCGCTAGGGCCTAAAGCTTACCATTTACAATTATATTATATTTAATAACAGCCTAGAAATTGAAAAAAATCGTTAAATGTACCTGGAGCATCTGGTCGGAATCCCAGAGACGCAGATTCAATTGTTTTTTTTTCAAAGGCTTGTAATTATAATGAAATATTTCTTTTTTTTTCATGATTATTTCAACAATCATAAACTTACAGTTAAATATCTATAACCCACAATTCAAAATATATAGGTAATAACAAGAAACTCCAATAATAAGTACCTACAGTTGGGTAAAAAGATTATTATTTATACACTAAGCTATTTTCATTAATTCTTTACAAATGTTCCAGGGTTTTTTCGGATATTAAGCTATTTTTATTGTTTAAAATATTTTTATACTTTCCCCCAATACATTAAGAACTATTTTCCCATACATTCTCAAAACAGCTGTTAATCGTTCATGTATAATTATATCAACTAAACACGTGACTAATATTTATTTCTCATGTGTGTAGAGTACACAAAAATTATCAATCTCAAACGATTAGTGAATTAATTTCTGTTTTGGGCATACTTTTAGATTTTGCTCTCAAAACATAAAAAACAAAGAGTATATTTATTTTACTTTTATTTATATAAACATATAAAGATATTATGCGAAATCATATTAATAATGAATGTGTACATTGAATGAAAGCCAAACCTTTATTTAACTTTTTCCCATTTATTATTATAATGATTATTACAATAAAAATGTAACCTTTGATAACAAGATAATGATCATCATGTTAAAATAAGTAAAAAGACCATATCTGTAGGCTTAATTGTTTCCCTCACAAAGTATTGTATCATAGCAATTATTGTAAATTAAATTTAATAATAAAATTGTCAATTTGTAGATACATACGTTTATCTGTTACTGACCAATTGATTTGTGAATTGGATTAAAACTATGTTATTTATTATTTTTTTGGATACGAGTGATTTAATCTACACAAGCTCTGTTTTCCCCTTGTTATTTTTTTTGTTAATATTATATAAAACTATATAATTGAGTAGAAGTGTGTAACCCTGTAAGTGGCGGTGAGTGAAGTGTTTAACAGTGATGACCAGATATGGGATAGATCAATGTGATAGCATCACTAACGAGACAGCTTTGCATAGTCATTCTAGACCGTCAACCTTTTTAAATATATTTTTGGATATCTCAAAATATATTTAAAAACAAAAAAGTCACATTTACCTACACCGCGCTCGATATGATCAATGTAATTATATAATTAATAATAAATAATTATATCGGTGGTTGAGCACACCTGTCTTCAGAAATTCCTCGGCAATTATGGCCAAGGCTTACTATTTATTATATCCATATTGTGTCTTATAATAATATTATTAGTACAACACGATAATGACAGAGGCGAAGACTCGCCTTGGCGTTGATTTAACGGTAGAAAGAATAATTCATTGCAAACATCTGGACTAACAAATAGGATGATTTGAAGAAATTATGACACCTTGCTGTCAATTTAATACGACAAGATGATTGTAGCCTTTCAATTTTTAATAATAATATATCCACATTGTGTAAGCAGAGGCCATTGAATGTGTGTTGTGAGAAAAAGACGCGTTATTTGGCATTACTAACTGTTTTAACACCGCTAACATGAACTATAGTAAATAAGGACGTGTAAAATAGAAGTGTTTTCTAAAACTATGGAAATATTATAATATGTACATACTGGAGTAAATTGCAGAATTTGCGATTACTGGTTTTTGCTCAAGTTGTGTGTAGCCCATATCATGATGAGTACCACTAGAGCATAACAGGGGATCCCAAGTCGCAGTGATGATAATGCAGCGCATGCAGTTAATCCTAATATAATAATTGCTATCCTGGGCGTTGATTTTTACGCTCGTACTGTTTATCTATTTACTTGTCGATATTTCTAATAACACCAATCTACCACTTAATATGATAAAGTATTTCATTAAAGTTGTTTGATATATTCAATGAAAATAATAATTATGTCACTTTGCAAACAATTTACATGATAAAGATATGATATTTTTTTTATGAAAAGGGATACAGTGTTACCCAGGTGGCCACAGCCTGCATTATAATATGCATATGTTTAGTCCCGACCGTTCCCCACTTCACAATATTATCGATGGTTAATTAATATTAATCGAAAATATATATTTACCGATACAAAATAATATTTTTACTGAAAATATACCCGTGTGTCATTTTAGAACATGCGGTTATTATATGCATTCTTTTAATAGTTTTTTGATTGATCAACGAGTAAAACCATTTTTTTAAAACGCAAGCAAATCACTCCCACTTGAGGTTACAATATGTGATTTATAAAAAATAAAGTATTTGAAGAAGTGTGCGATATTTATGAGCCTTCGAGGATGCAATACAATGCGGAAAGGAGCAAGTATGTCTGTCGTATATAATATGGTATAAAACCGGTTGAATATACGAGAATACCGCCACCAGAATGTCCACCGTAATTATTATGAATTTTCTGTCAACATATTTATCGTCCGTATCCCACGGGGTTTAATACTTCTGATCGTGAATTATAATATTCATACATCATTAATATTAACACACCCACTCTATACATATATGTATTTTATCGTGCCACACAAAATGGAGCTTTCCT